>PVIU01006588.1:0-100126 GCA_004026605.1 Ondatra zibethicus
CAAGGCCCACCCCCATCCCTCCTGGCCTAGGAAGGAGTGCATTCAAAAAGACTCGGTTCTCAAAAAGTTAATACATGCAGAAGAGATAGGTCCTGGTGTCATTGTTTGTGGGTTCTCCATCTGCCAACTTTCGCCGCCACATTCAGAGAGTCTGGTTTGATCATATGCTCATTCAGTCCCAGTCCAGGTGGATTGGTTCTTTTTCTTTTTTTTAAGATTTATTTTAGTTTACAGTGTTCTGTCTGCATGTGTGCCTGCAGGCCAGAAGAGGGCACCAGATTTCATTACAGATGGTTGTGAGCCACCATGTGGTTGCTGGGAATTGAACTCAGGACCTCTGGGAGAACAATCAGTGCTCTTAACCTCTGAGCCATCTCTCCAGCCCCCTATTTTTGGTTTCTAAGAGAGGGTCTTTCTGTGTAGCCCAATATGATTGTTTGTCATCTATATCCCAGACTTACCTGGAACTTGCAGGAATTCTCCTGCTTCTGGCTCCTGAAACTGGAATTTCAGGTGTACGACCACACACACTTCCTTCCTTTCTTCTCTCCTTCCTTCCTCCCTTCCTTTCATCCCTCCTTCTTTCCTTTCTTCCCTCCTTCCCTTACTCTCTCCCTTCCTTTTTGGCAGGATTCCATGGACTCGAACTTGCTATATAGGAGGAAACAACCTTGAATTCCTGCGTCTCCTGTTCTTGAGTAGATCACCACATTTGCTTTAGAATATTTTTCGAGGATTAACAAAATGACTCAATGGATAAAGCTCTTATGACCTGAGTTTGACCCCTGGAACCTATATAAGGGTAGAAGGGGAAAACCAACTTCTGAAAGTTGTCGTCTGGCCTCCATATGTTCATCATGGCACACAAACAACCCTACACATACATCATACACACATAATAATAACTATAAAAATATTTATAGACTACCTTTTTTTCAGTTTTTAAGACAGGGTTTCTCTGTAGCTTTGGAGCCTGTCCTGGAATTAGCTCTTGTAGACCAGGTTGGCCTCGAACTCGAACTCACAGAGATCCACCTGCCTCTGCCTCCCGAATGCTGGGATTAAAGGCATGTGCCACCTCTGCCCAGCCATAGACTACCTTTTATTATTTGACAATTTATACATGTAAACAATGTGTTGTGATTATATCTACCTCAATACATCTCTCTCCCACCTTCATGTCATCTCCCTTTTTCTTTATCTTTTTTTTATCTTTTTTTCTTTATCTTTTTTTCTTTTTTCTTTTCTTTGTAACATACTGTGTCCAATCATTGCTGCCAGTTGGAACGTTGAGCAACCCTGTGCAGATTTATCCAGGTAGCCATAGCTGCAGTTGGCATGTTGAGCGAGCCTGTGAAGATTTAGCCAGGCAGCCAAAGCTGCAGTTGGCATGTTAAGTGAGCCTGTGCAGATTTAGCCAGGTAGCCAAAGCTGCAGTTGGCATGTTGAGCGATCTTGTGTAGATTTATTCAGGTAGCCTTAGCTGTAGTTGTCATGTTGAGCAAGCCCATGCAGATTTATTCGGTGAGCTCAGGAGAGCAAGTCCAGAAGACAGCATCTCCCAGCATTCCTCCCTGTTCTCCCTGAACCTTGGGCAAGGGGTGGGGCGGGGGAGGGAAATGTTTATGTAAAGATTTGTGCACGGGAGCACAGTGCCTATAGAGGCCAGAGACTGCATCAGATCCCTGTGAGTTGGAGTTACGGGCAGTTGTGAGCTGCCTGATGGGGGTGCTGGAACTGAACTTGAATCCTTCGGAAGATCAGTAAGTGTTCTGAGCTGCTGAGCCATCTCTCTAGCCTCTCTATTTTTGTTTCTCTCTTTATAGCACAGGCTAGCATGGAATACAGACCAGGGTGACCTCAAACTCGTGGCAATCTCCTATGTACTGAGCCACCACACTCAGCATTTGAAGCTATCTAGACACGTAGTAGGCGTTATATGTGTTCTGTTACTATGTTTACCTATTTGAACATCCTCTTCTTAACTGCAAGGATGTTTCCTTCACCCCTAGTTAATAGGATGACAGCAAGGCAAGGAAACAGGGAGGGGGGAGGAGTCGGTTTGCAAGGCCACTCGCCCACTTTATTTCCCTAGAGGAAGACACTGACATGCTGACGGATCCTATGAGACTGCTTTTGCTTCTCTGAAGCAGAGTTTTGCTGTGTAGGTAGCCCAGGTTGGCCTTAAGCTCACAATCCTCCTCCCTTAGCCTCTCATATGTTGAGGTTACAGGCTGAAACACATGCCCAAATAGAATTGCTATTTTAGGGATTCAGCAGCCTGCATTCTGGTGTGGTGCCTACACACACACACACACACACACACACACCGAGAGAGAGAGAGAGAGAGAGAGAGAGAGAGAGAGAGAGAGAGAGAGAGAGAGAGATACAAATACAGCTATTAACCTTGAGTTCCATAGCTAGAAGCCATAAGCCCATCATTCAGGACACTTTGTCACCTTCAGGTCTTTAAAGATGAATGCACATCATCCCTAATGGAGGAAGCCAGGAGGTGGTGACTTCCCTTCTTACCTCTGAGGCTGTTTTTTTTTTTTTTAAACTGTCCAAGGAAGTCACTTAAGCACTGCTTCCTTATCTGTGGGAAGGAGAAAACTGTCTGCTGCTCTTTGCTCCTCGTCTGTGGAGAGGTTTGTGCTGTCTGTGTAACTCCTGCCAGGAGGGACAGAGAGCTGTGCCCCAAGCGTCCAGCACTGCAGAGACTAGCAAATGCCGGGACAGCTTACTTAGAGTTCACTGATGTTGCAGAAACTTGGATGACTGAGCGATGTGAAACCAGATATCAGGGCTAGCCCTGTGCTTCCTGACTCTGGGTACCTAGGGGTTTCAAAATGAGAGGAGCTGGGCTGCTGGCACAGGAGGCTACGAGGATGAAGTTCAAGGCTTACCTAGGCAGCACAGTGAGTTCAGATCCAGCATGGACAATTTAAAGAGACAGAGAAAACCCTGAACACATCTTCTCCATGTGATTGTTTCTTGGTTTTTGATTCTGGGTTTGTTACTGTTGCTCAGGTATGGAAGACTAAACCCAGAGCCTTAAGTTAGGCAAGTGAGCAAACTGAGGCTATCCTCCTGCCTCAGTCTCTCAGGTGCTGGGACTGTACAAGTGAGCCAACCTGTTCCTTCTAATGGCATTTTTCTTAAATATTACTAATGTTTTTGTATCCAGATGTAATAGCTCACACCTATAATACCAATACTGGGGAGCCTGAGTCAGGAGAATTGCAAACTTGAAGCAATCTGGAGTTACATAGTTTAGTTCTCAGCCAGCCTAGGCTATATCAAAACACCAGCTAACCAACGATTTACCCACAGACTATTTCCGGGTGTGTATGGCTTCTGTATGGCGGTCACATGGAACTGTCTTGATGGCTAATATACTGAAAACATTGTATTGAGTTGTTTGTTTAGATATTTTTAAAAATGGTTTATTTATTTTTATCTTATATGCATTGGTGTTTTGCCTGCATGTATGTCAGTGTGAGGGTGTCAAATCTTGGAGTTACAGACAGTTATGAGTTGCCATGTAGGTGCTAGGAATGGAACCCAAGTTCTCTGGAAGAGCAGCCAGTGCTCTCAATCTCTGGTCCCATCTCTCCAGGACCCTTGATATTTTGATTTTGTGTGTGTTTGCTATGTAGCTCAGGCTGGCCTCAAACTGGCAGCAAGCCTCAGGCTTGTTCTCCCTGATGCTGGAATCACAGGCACCTGCCCATGCCTAGACTCGTGTTGGTAATTACGGGTGGACATGCAAACATCCTAGGAACACAGGATGTCCATCTGAATGTCGTCTTATCTATAAGCGACTTAACGACTTCCCATAGCTATCAGAGTAAGTACAAAGTAAGTTTCCGCTGGTGTTTCTCAGCACTGGCCTGCGTGTGGATGTGTGTGCAGCATGGTTTCACATCTAACACTGACACTCACTACATAGCCCAAGTGTCTTTGAACTTAACAACAGTTCCCATCTCTGCCTCCCAAATTCTGGGATACAGGAACAAGCCACGGTTTCTGACCGGTGGTGAGTTTCTTGTGAGATTTCTTGCTTTCTGCTCACTGCTGTGTTTTCCCCATCCACAATGAAGGCCTGACAAGAACCATTCCACACTTAGAGCAAATGCAGGAAGTGAATGGTTAAGATGGAATATGATCTGACATTTTGTGTGATGGGTTTTTTGTTTGTTTGTTTGTTTGCTTGCTTATTTTGAGACAGGGTCTTGCTATGTACCCCAAGCTGGCCTGAAACTGGATTCCTCCTGCCTTGGCCTCCTGGGTGCTGGGGTGACATGTGTGTAGTTACAAACCACGCCTGGCTGTGTCATATGTTTTAAAAGATCAAAAGCTATCATTGTAACATCACTAAATAGATGCCATCATGAAACATAGGATCCCATTTAATCTTAGCCTAGCTTCAAAGTCAATCGCCATTTAGAAAATAAAATTACACACTGGAAGGTGGTGGCACACACCTTTAATCCCAGGACTCGGGAGGCAGAGATAGGCAGATCTCTGTTGAGTTTGAGTCTGGTCTACAAATTGAGTTCTAGGACAACCAAGGCTACATAGAGAAACCCTGCCCCCCTCCAAAAATAAAAGATGAAGATGAAAAGAAAATTACAGTACTGACATAACGAACACTATCCTGCTAAGGATTATTTTGGAAGGCTCATTCAGAAGCTTCTCAGTGCTAGGACAAGAATCCACAGGTCATTTTAGCAAAGAAGAGTTAGGTCAAACAGCAGTTACACTCCAGAGCCTGGTTGTGTGAGCTTCCTCATGGACCTCTCTGCTGGTGAGTCAGCCAGTTCATAACTGATAGCTAATCTGAAATCCCCAAATCCGCACAGACCATGACTTGGGCTCACACATGCATAGGTGCGTATGACAGAGAGCTGGTGCCTGCTCTGGGGCCTTTAACAAAAGCCAAAGCTGGTAATCCTGAACAGAGAGGTTTCAAGGCTAAAGTGAGGGGCTGAAGAGATAGCCCAGTGGTTAATAGTGCTGGCTGCTCTTACTGAAGACCCAGGTTTGGTTCCCAGCACACACATTGCAGCTCGCAACCATTTGTAACTCCAGTTCTATTGGGTCCAATGCCTTTTTCTGACTCCATGGCACTGCATGTATCCAGGTAAACACTCATACACTTAAAATAAACAAATATTTAAGAAAAAATTTATAAAAAAAGTACTAAAGTGAAATGCGCCACAGGTAAAGTGACCCCAGGAAAGAGACCCGCCTGCCGGTGTGTGTCTGTAGGGACACACACTGCATCATTCAGGGCATTTTCAGTCCCAAGAGAAGGAAAATACTTTAAAGTTCTAGCTGGGCTGTAGTGAGCTGTTCTGTCTTCATCTACCATAATGCCACTGCATGGGAGGTAGAGGTTCCGATGACCAGAGTACTAAGTTGCTATTCCACATCTGGGGGTGGTGACACACATCTGTACTTCCAGCATTTGACAGGCAGAGCAGGAAGATCAATAACTCAAAGTCATCCCTAAGCTCCACAGCAGTTTGAGGTCAGCCTCAGCAACATGAGGTCCTGGCTCAAAAAATAATAAGTAAATCAATAAACAGCAATTCCAGGGCACATTATTAAGCATCCACCTTCTTTTCCTCAGGTCACAAAGCCTCTGAGAGGCAGGCCTGCCACAGTGATTAGTACTAAATTTACCAAACATGTCTAGACCTAGGGCTGCATAAAACCATGAGGCCTATCTTTTTTTAAAAGTTTTATTTTATGAGTATTGTATGTCTGTGTACCAAGTGTGCGCAGTGCCCGCAGAAGACAGAGTGGCCACCATATTACTGGAACTGGAGTTGCAGGCCGTTGTGGATTCTGGGAATTAAACCCAGGTCCTCTGGGAGAGCTGCCAGTGCTTTTGAGCACTGGGTTGTCTCTCCAGCCCTGATGGTACTCATCTTTAACATCTTGTCCCCACTCTCCAAAAAGCTCCTTTGTTATCTTAGCCAGTCCCAAGTGTCCTATAATAGCCAGACTTGGGCTCCGGGAGCCCCGCTTTCTCCATATGTATCACAAGGCTCACATGTGATAATATTCCTGGGTGATCATATGCACAAACTAATGACCCACAACTGGCCAAAGTACAGATGCCACGAAAGTCCAGTGAGTTTTATTGGGGTTACTCCCAGGAGTATAGGTTAGGGGTTACAGGAGCAGAAATGACTCAAAGACACCAAAGCCCACATCAGCATGGGCAACAGCTCACAAAAGCTGGAAACATGGAGCACACTTACATACACAACGTGCAACCAGACAGCTTCCTTTCTTCCTTTCTTCTAGTCTTCCTTTCTTCCGGGCAGCTCAGCTTGTCTGAGAGTGTCTTTCAGCAATCCTTACCCCTTACACATGTTTAGGGAAGGAAGAACCTAGAGAATCTGGTCTGTACCACCCGCCTGTAGTACGTGACAGTACAGTACTACTCCTGTATTGCGATGCCTGCACTACGGGACCATTCACAAGCCAGGCAAGGGCCTGGAGATTTAAACACACAAAGACACACAGAGACACGGATCATCCTTGAAACAGGAATGCCCCCTTTATTGTGTCCAGGGGCAGCTTATACAGGGATCCTTAACTGATAGCCCCACCCCAGCCAAACCCACCAGAAACCATTCCCTTGCCATCAGGAACTCCTGAGGGTCTCCAGCTCAGAGCAGTTGCAAACACAGGAAAACAAGTTGTTTTGCTCAGAGCAGCTACAAGCTTAACAAAGTTGTTTACAGGAAACTCAGAGTCTGGCAGTCCCAGCTCCCAACACTGGTCAGTTTCAGAAACTTCCTGAAGCCACTAGGTTGTTTACTTCCTGATACTCCCAGCAGACTAGAATGTTGCCCCTGCCTCAGACTATTCGGTTCTTTCACACCCCTTTAACATCCTGTGTCTTAAGGGGCTTCCCTCCAAAACGGAAGGTTACTTGTGTGGTCTCTGGTCGCATACGTGACCAACAATGAGGAAGCCCCAGTCACCCTGTGCTTGTCAATCAGACGCTCATTTCAGAGCAGCTGGAGATGGAGCTTCACATGGACAGCCTGTTCCAGGAAGAGCAGCTGAGGAGGCTAGAGAAGCAGGAAGGGCAGCTGAGGAGGCTAGAGAAAGCTCTGACAAGTGTGGGGAAACTCTGAAAGCTGCGTGCTGCTGTTTCACTAACACGGTTTCAAAAATGCTATCTGGCTATGATCCTGCATGCCTGTGAACTCAGCACTTGAGAGGGCAAGGAGGGTTAAGAGTTCAAGGCCAGCCTGGCTTCCTGAGAGCCTTTCTCAAAAGAGGCCATTTTGCTGGCTGACATGAATGACTTTGGAACTGTCAATGAAATCTGCAGTATTTAAAGAGGGATTTTCCTGTGAATGCTACTCCAAGTCATGGCTCTCCCCACAGAAGTTTGAGCCCAGGCTCTCCCAACAGCTTCACTATAACTTGCTGCTGCAGCATTGTTGACTGTGTATCCTCAGATACAGGTCTTGTATCCTTAGGTTGATGTCTTACCTTTTACAATGAACGGAGATTATCTTGAAAATACCATATCATAATAAGATTTGATACAAATTAAAAATTAGAAAAGTTACTGTTGCCATGAGTTATATTTCTATATACTCATATTGGGAGAAGTGATACTTGTTACATAGTTACTCAAATATTTCTAATTATTATTTTTATGTATATGACTTTTGGGAGGGGGTGGTTTCAAGACAGGGTTTCTCTGTATAGTCCCGGCTGTCCTGGAACTTGCTGTGTAGACCAGGCTGGCCTCGAGCTCACAGAGATCCACCTGCCTCTGCCTCCTAAACACCAACACTGCATGGCATATATGAGTATTTTTATGCATGTAAGTGTGCTACATATATGCAGTGCCTATGTAAGCCAGAAAGTTATCAGCTCCGATCCTAATTGCCTCCTACTCCCAAGTACTGGTGTTCCATGCATCATCACAGCTGCCTTAGAATTTTTCCTTTTATGTTCATTTGTAAAATGGGCATTTTTTAACCTGTGAGAGCATTATGTCTATACAAAATAAAATAATATAAAATAGCACATGTCAGACTCTAGCTGGTGCCCAGCGAATGGTAGGTAAATCCATGTATGAAATGTTTCTTCCTCAATGTCAGACTTCCAGAGTCTGGGTGACCTGCTGTCAAGTGGACAGGAAATCATCTAAGAGTCTTATTTGCACAGCATGGTAAATGACTCAAATAGATTTTCTTCAGTTGCTTAATGGAGATAGTGTTGATGGCTATGTGTGAGCAAACACACACACACAGAAAAAAATAGACAGACAGACACACAGAGAGAGACAGAGACAGACAAATATACAGAGAGAGACAGAGAGACACACAGAGACAGAGACATAGATACAGAGAGAGACAGAGACAAACACACAGAGAGACAGAGACAGACAAACACAAAGAGACAGGCACACAGAGACAGCCACAGAGATAGAAAGACAGACAGAGAGACAGCCACAGAGACAGAGAGACAGATACACAGAGACAGAGAAACAGACAAACACACAAAGAGAGCCAGACACATACACAGAGACAGACACACAGATAGATTCTCAGTTCTGTATCTAAATACCAGGAAAATATATTGTTTTGAGCCCAGAGCAAGGCTGCCTGAGCTCAGACCCTGCTTTCATCCCAAATTAACACAGAGAGAAAGTAATTTAACCTTTTAGTTTGTTTCATTTGCTCTGTTCTGAGGCAGGGTCTCACTATGTAGTCCTGGCTGCCTGAGACTCACTGTGTAGATCAGGATGGCTGTGAAATACCGGCAGTCATTCTGTCTCCACTCAAAGCTAGCTAGACAACCATTCTCTCTCTCTCTCTCTCTCTCTCTCTCTCTCTCTCTCTCTCTCTCTGTGCGTGTGCTATAGACTGAACTAGGAGTCTCGTGTGTGGTCGGTGAGTGCTCTACCACTGAACTCCATGCCAAGTCAGTAATCGTCTTTCCACACCTAGCTTCCCCCCTCCCTAAAGGTTGCTTTAAAGAGTCCTGTGTCTCATGGTGAGTGAATTACTGTGACACATGTGACACACTTCAAACAGGGCCTGGCACATAGTAAGTGCTCAATAAACATTAGTTGTGATCACGGATGATGGCATTTCGAGCATAAGGGAGAATTCTTGGGTGGCTTCCTTCCTTCCCCAAACCTGAGCCAAATGCCCCCTCACCAGATGGCCGCCTGCTCATGGGGAGGGAGAACCATCTGCTTTGCTTCGAATGTCAGGAGCACAACTCTACAGTGAATGAGAAGGCTTTAACTTGGGGAAAGTCGCTGTGAGATGTGTGTTTCACTAGAAGTATTGCACCACAGGAAAAGGAAGAAGGATTATATGACCTCCTTAAGCAAGGCTTCCTCAGGACCAGCAGGAAGCCATTCTCCAAAGCCCCCCCCCCGCCCCACTGGCGCACATCCTTTTCCCCTCTGGGGTATAGAGTGAGATCTCAGGGAGCTTTACATCTTTTTCTGTGGTGCTCACCCTACCACCGACTCCTATCCCCAAGCTGCAGACTCCCATCTTGTTCTGCCTGCCTAATGTCCAAGGACCAAGGAGAAGGGCAGGGGAGGGAGAGGAAAGAACTTGCTCAGACTTTGGTAGCGTTTGTTTGTTCCTTTTGTTTGAGACAGGGCCTCATTAAGCAGCCTAGGCTGGCCTAGAACTGCTCCCACCCTAGCTGTACCCTAACCACTCTTGTATGTTACCCTGAAGTTGAAGTGGTTACTAAATAGCACGGTCAGGTGTTCTTCATTTTGTGCATGGACCAGTGAACTTCCTCATTTATTAAATCTCCTTTCTTTGTTCATTGTTTCTTTTATTGTTATTTGTATGGGCGTGTGCATGCGTGAGAGTGCTTGTGTGTGTGTGTGTGTGTGTGTGTGTGTGTGCACGCGTATGTGTGTGCAGGTGGGGAGGAGTCTGTGTGTGTGAGTATACGTGTGTGTGTGTGTGGGAGAGAGAGTTTGTGTGTGTGTGTGTGTGTGTGTGTGTGTATGGGTGTTTATGGGGGAAAAAAGAGTCTGTGTGTCTGTGTGTGTGTGTGTGTGTATGTTATCTCCGTACGTGTCTGAAAGAGAAGGGCATGTACTAGGGGCTAGAAAGGATGTTGGGTATCCTGCTCTATCACTTTTGGCCTTACTCTCTAGAAACACAGTTTGCCACTGGACCTGGAGCTAGGTTACTGCCCTGCAGCAGGCCCCACTGAGTCTCCTGTCTCTGTCTGCATGGAACTGGGTTATAGGTTCTTCCCACCATGCCATGCTTTTTCCACGGGTGCTAGAATCCAAACTCTGTTTGCACACACAGCAAGTGCTCATACCCACTGAGCTACCTCTCCAGCCCATGTACCTTATTTTTTGAGACAGGGTCTCTTGTTGGATCTGGGGCTCACAGTTTTGGCTGGACTGGCTGGCTGGTGAGCTTCAGAGCCCTGCCTGCCTCTGACCCCCCCTCTGACCCCCCCGTGTGAGGGTTCCAGATGCATGCTGCCTCATCCAGATTTCCTGTGGGCGCTGAAACCTGGACTCAAGCCTTCATGCCTGCAGAGCAAGCTCTTTATCTGCTGAGGCATCACCACAACCTCAATATCCCTTCCTCAATTAGCTTTATTGGTCAGGAAATAGGGGTGATCTGCCTCTGATCCGGGACAGCTCCTGGGGTCTAGAGTGACAGCTGGCATCCCCAGACAAGAAACCTGGGAAGCATCAGATCCTAAAGAATTTTAGGGGAAAATATTTGAGGAAAAAATATGGGGCTTCCAGGAATGACCACATCTGTCCCACGTGTGACTGACAAATGGCACTAAAAATCACCAAAAGACTCGTCAATATTATAAGAGAGAAGAGGGTCCACGGGCCCGGAGGTCCCGGCAGTATCCTGCACTGTCCTTATTGAGTGAGATTAACCCCATGGCTTTGCCCTATCTGGAGACCCGTTAGATAAGCACTCACTTACTGGTCAGAAATTAGGCCACACAGCTCCCAATAGGACTTGTTTGGGGATCTTTTGTTTTCCTTTTTCTTTTGGGCGGCGAGGCCACTAGGGTGGAGGAGCAGACCTGGTAGGACTGGGAAGTGAATGTGATCAGGGCTCATGATGTGAAATCCCCAAATAATCAATAAAAATATTATGTTGGGGGAAAAAAAGATTTTACTTTAAATCCTGTGTCTGTGTGTGGGTGTGTGCATGTGAGCACAGGTGCTCGTGAAGACCAGAAGAGGGAATGGGATCCCCTGGAGCAGGAGTTATACTGGCTGTTGCGGAGTCACCTGAATGGGTTGCCGCACGTGGGCGCTGGGAGCTGACCTCAGGGTCTCTGTATGAACACCGGTGCTCTTCTTAACTAGCCCCCTTTATGTTTTTGTCTGGGTGGAAGTAGGGAATTGGAGTCACTACTATTGCTGTGCTGGTATGAAATTGAGTGCACCCAAGTTTGGTTACATATATGTCTAGGGTTATAATGTCCTTGGTGGAATTTTCTCTTGATCAGAACATTTATCTCTTCTGATATTTTTGATTTGTAGTCTGTTTTATCAGATAGACCTGCTTGTTTCCCAGTCTTATTTGCTTGGAATAATATCTTTCCATTCTTTTACTGTAAGGTAGTGTCCATCCTTGAAGGGACAGTGTGTTTCTTGTAGAGACAAACTTATTCCACAGGCCAGAGTCTGCATGCCATCGTCCCCTGTGACACACTTCCATCTCTGCTGACGTGTACAAAACTCTGGCGCAGGAGCCTGGGAAAGTTTCTGTAAATGGACCACATATAGGGCATAAAGCAAATCTCAGCAATATAGGAAAATTGAAATAACTCCTTGTATTCTATTTTGTTTTATAATTCACTCAGTGTACTGGATAGTTTTATGTCAACTTGACACAAGCTAAAGTCATTTGAGAGGAGGGAACCCCACTTAAGAAAATGCCTCCATAGGACTGGGTTGTATGCAGGCCTGTAGGGAATTTTCTTAATTAGTGATTGATGGGGGAAAGGCCCAGCCCATTGCAGGTGGTGCCACCCCTGGGCTGGTAGTCCTCCGTTTTACAAGAAAGTAGACTGAACAAGCTAGGGGAAGCAAGCCAGTAAGCAGCACCCTCCATGGCCTCTGCATCAGTTCCTGCCTCCAGGTTTCAGCCCTGCGTGAGTTCCTACCCTCACTGCTTTTGATGATGAACTGCTCTATGAACTGTGAGTGACGTTAACCCCTTCCTCCCCAAGTTGCTTTCTGTCATGGTGTTTCATCACAGCAACAGAAACCCTAACTAAGAGGAGTTGGTACCAGGGTAGTGGGGTATTGCTGCAACAGATCTGACCATGTTTTTGGAGAGGGTTGTGGGAGGACTTTGGGACTTTAGGCTGGAAGAGTCATTAAGTGTTGAGAGCTCAGAGAGCTGTTCGGTAAGAGCTTGGAAGATAAGAACATTGAGAGCTGTGCAGAAGATGGAGGCCTGGCTGGTGACGTTTCAAAGGGAAGCCAAGACTCTACCAGACAATTTTGTGAAGATCCTGTGATGTCTGGCCAGCTGGAGCTGTGACTAACAAGACAACAGAAAGACTAGAATAAAACTTTGCTCTGCTGAGATGATGGATGCTGTAGCATTGTTGCTGAAAAACTAATGGTGATGAAGAAGAGACCAGCATTATTGAGGTGAAGTCCTCTGGGAAGAATCTGCGTCCCAGACATGGCCGAGGTTTGCACTTGAGAGTGTAAGAGTCACCCAGGTGGTACTGGTTTGAAGGAATGAAGGGGTCATGGAGAGCAGCTGAGGTTTGGCGCTGTGCGAGGTCAGGGAAGCCACTGGTGAAGGGCCAGAACTGAGGGAGTCATGCGGAGAAGTTGAGGTGTTACACCATGAGGAGAGCCCATGGGAGACTATTAGTGAACGTGCACTCCAAGTGCAGCAAGGGACCCCAGCAGTTTTGGAGATGCCAGTACCTTGGGACAACCACCAAGAATGGCAGCAGCGGTGGAGGGAAGCCAGCGAGAGCCTAGAAGATGAGCTGTGTGTGCTGCAGAGGACAGAGCCAGAGAAGTGACCCATCCCCTTTGGAGGAACCCAGAAGATTGCGAGTAAGTCCCAGATAATTGGACACTGAGTTATTTACACTGTTGGAGTTTGGTTTTGCTTTATTGAGATTGTGAGTGTGCCCTGGTTCTTCCCTCTTGAAGACAATATTTAATTTTTTTTTTTACAGAAGCCCAAAGCTGAAAGACTGAACTTTTAAGAAATTTTGGATTTTTAAAGAGATTGGATATTTTAAAGAGATTGAACTTTTGGGTGGGGTGTTTTGTTTTGGTAGGGGCAGGATTTCTTTGTACCAGCCCTTGCTGTCCTGGAACTCGCAATGCAGACCAGGCTGGCCTCAATCCCACGAGTGCTGGGATTAAAGGCGTGCGCCATCACTTCCTTCGAGACTGAACTTTTACTGTGTAAATATTGTGGGACTTTTAAAGCTATTTATGTTTTTAATGTGAGGTCTTGGGGATGAAGGAGAAAGAAAAGGTTATGGTTTAACAGTGATGTTTGTGCATTAAGTTGACAAGGGGCCAATTGTACTGGATAGTTTTATGTCAGCTTGACACAAGCCAAAGTCATCTGAGAGGAGGGAACCTTCATAAAGAAAATGCCTGACCCAGGCGGTGGTGGCGCATGCCTTTAATCCCAGCACTTGGGAGGCAGAGGCAGGAGGATCTCTGAGTTCGAGGCCAGCCTGGTCTACAAGAGGTTCCAAAGCTACAGAGAAACCCTGTCTCAATAAACAAACAAAAAGAAAGAAAGAAAGAAAGAAAGAGAAAAGCAAATGCCTCCATCTGGGCAGTGGTGGTGCACACCTTTAATCCCAGCACTCAGGAGGCAGAGGCAGGCAGATCTCCATGAGTTTAAGACCAGCCTGGTCTACAGAGTGAGTTCCAGGACAGTTAGGGCTACACATGGAAAGGAGATCTCAACAAACAAAAAAAAAAGAGAAGGAAGGAAGGAAAAAAAGAAAAAAGAAAGAAAATGCCTCTATAAGATCATATTGTACACAAGTCATAAGGCATTGTCTTAATTAGTGATTGCTGGGGAATGGCCCAGCACATTGTGGGTGGTGCTATCCCTGGGCTGGTGGTCCTGGGTTCTGTAAGAAAGCAGACTCCTCAACATGATGTGCCAGACTTTGGAGACTCCCCATGGGAGGCCTTACCCGCCCTAAGGAGTGGATAGGGGTTGGGTGGAGGGAAGGTGGAGGGGAAACTGGAAGGGGGGAAGGAGGAGGGATTGTAGTTGATATTTAAAAGTTTAGTTTTTTTTCATTTTATATATCAAAAAAAAGAGAGAAAGGAAGGAAGGAAGGAAGAAAGAAAGAAAGAAAAAGAAAGAAAGCAGGCTGAGTAAACCACGTGAAGCAAGCCAGTAATCAGCACCCTTCATAGCCTCTGCATCAGCTCCTGCCAGCAACAGCACCCACTACTAATGTGAGTGTGAATAAAATAAACCCTTTCCCCCACAGGTTGCTTGGTCATGGTGTTTCATTAGAGTAATAGTGATCCTAAGACAGTCAGCTAGCCTGTGCGTGTACCTGTGCGTGTGTGCATGCCTGCATGTGTGTGTTTCTTTTTTAATGATTAGGCTTGGAACACCCTATGTAGATCACACTGGTCTTGAACTCAGAGATCTGTCTACCTCTACCTTGTAAGTGTTGAGCGTACTTAAAAGATTGATTAATTATGTATTGATTTATTGTATATATAATTAAATATATTTAATATAAATAATTTATTGATCATATTAAATGTTTATTATTGTTAAAATATTAAAAGACACACCTGTGTCTTTTGATTGGGAATTGAGGTCATTAATCAGTTACTTTAATTGCTTCCATTTTGTTGACTGTTTTTCTCTTAGTCCCGCTTTGCATAATATCTGTTCTAGAATTATCTTTTTCCTGTAGCCTTTTGGATATTCTTATCTCCCTCATAGTCTAAAGTATTCCTCCCAGTATTCTCTGTAGGGCTGGCTTTGTGGTCATATTCTTTTAGTTTGTTTTTATCATGGAAAATTTTTCTTTCTACTTCAATTATGGGAGGTAATTTTGCTGGGTATGAAGCACATTGCTCCAAGCCCTTTCTTTGGCTTTTAAAGTTTCCATTGAGAAATCAGCTGTCATTATGATGGCCCCGCTGCCTTTTTATAATGACTTAGGCCTTCCTGCTTGCAGCTTTCAACACCCTCTCTTTGTTTGCGGATTTAGTGTTTTAACTATAATGTGGTGTGGGGAGTATCTTTCCTGGTCCTATTTTGTGTTCTGTGTAACTCTTGTACATGGACAGGCATCTCTCTGTAGATTTGGGGAATTTTCTTCTATGATTTTATTGAAATTATTTTCTATGCCTTTGATCGGGTATTCTTCTCTTCTGTGCCCATAGTTTGTAGATTTACTCTTTTCATGGGGTCTCTTGGATCCCCCATGTTCTGTTCATGAATTTAAAAAAATTATCATTTTCTTTAACTGAAGGATCCAGTTTCTCTACCTTACCTTTAATGTGTATGAGTGTTTTGCCTACATGTGAGTGTGTATCTTATGCATGCCTGGTGTCCATGGAGGCCATGAGATCCCCTAGAACTGGAGTTACAGATGTTTATGAGCCATCATGTAGACATATTCAGTTTAGTCCTGGATTTTTTTTTCTTTATTTCTTTTGTTTGTTTGTTTGTTTGTTTTGTTTTGTTTCGAGACAGGTTTCTGTGTAGCATTTGGAACTTGACCTGGAACTCTTTTGTAGACCAGGCTGGCCTTGAACTCACAGAGATCCACCTGTCTCTGCCTCCTGAGTGCTGGGATTAAAGGTGTGCGCCACCACTACCCTGGTTATTCCTGTCCTCTTTTAAGGTTATCCAAGTATTTATTCATGCCTTCTCTAAAGTCTTAAAACATGTCACACCTATAATTTTGAATTTCACATCTTTTTTTTAAGATGTATTTATTATCTTTACAGTGTTCTGCCTGAATGTATCCCTGTAGGCCAGAAGAGGGCACCAGATCTCATTACAGATGGTTGTAAGCCACTGTGTGGTTGCTGGGACTCAAACTCAGTACCTCTGGCAGAATAGCCATGCTCTTAACCTCTGAGCCAGCTCTCCAGCCCATGAATTTCACATCTTAACTTTCATTTAAGTTATTCTTGATAACTACAGGATTGGTGAAATTTAAAGGTAACAAACTGTCTTGGCTTTTTTCGTATTGCTTGTATTTTTGCAGCTGGAGTCAGGGTGTGGAGTCAGGTTGTCGGCTATCTCTTGGTATGAGTTTCTGACCTCTTTACCGAGTGGGTGTTTGAATCTGCAGTTGCTGTTACACTGATTTCTCTGGTTTGGGATCAGCTGAGGGATGCTTAAAGCCAAGGCTACATGGTAGATCTGTGACCAGAGTAGCCGAGGTGACTCCAGTTCAGCTAGGGGAAGGCACAGCATCAGACCTCACAAGCCAGCGCATTATGCTATCAGAGATGGGATCTTGTGGGATAGGTACGTTTCAGCACGTTTTTCTAAAACGTTTCTCTAAAAAACATTTTCAGCACAGTTTTTAGAGAGGGATAGTGAAGGGCTGGCGGCAGGGTGGGTGAGGCGCTTCCTGCAAGGGAGGGAAAGGTGGTGACTCCATCTGCAGAGTAAGCAGTCAATGCAGGTTCTTAGAAGAGGGGGTTCTAAGGGCCAGATGGAGAAGGCCAACTTGCAAAGCAAGAGGCAGAACCCTGCAAAGCAAAAGGCATAAGCTTTGACAAAGGTCATGATGGTGGATACCCTAAGGAAGAGAAAGGGAGGGCTCTTATCAGAAATGTAGGTGTGGGTTCCTAGGAAGGCAGGTGGAGTTGGGAGTGGCCAAGGGAAATAAAAATGGAGGACTCCATCTGGCAATATGACCAGCTTGGGGTCATGGGAAGACAGGCAGGGTTTGAGGTACCCAAGCCAACAGGGGAGCCAGGAAGGCAGGTACAGTTTCTTGAAGAGCCAACTTTTAGAAGGGCAGAGTACTCACTTTTCAGACCTCAGGCTAGGATCAAGTATAAAACTATAGGGTTCTGTTCTCTGTGTTTTGGGGGTAGAATCCTCACTATACAGTCAGATCGCCTTGAATTCATGGTGACGCTGTGGGCTCTGGGATTACCGATGTCAGTTACCACACCAAGCAAGACAGTGCTTTTCAATTTATTTTGTTTTAATTTTTGTTTTTGAGACAGGGGCTTACTAGGTCTTAAACTCAGTATGTAGCCCAGGCTGGCCTCAAACTCACTATTGGTCTGTCTCTAATCACCCGAATGCCAAAATTACAGGCACATCTCACCACACCCTGGTTAACCTTTTCTCATTGCTGCTCATTGTAAGAAAGAAATTTTAAGTTATAATAAATTTCCCTAACTGGTAAGACTGTGTTGAGATGTGTAGAGATGGCTCAGATCATCTGAGTTCAGTTCCCAGTACCCACCCATATCAAGTGGCTTACAAACTGCCTGTAACTTCAGTTCCAAGGGATCCAACATGCCCTCTGGCTTTCAAGGAGACACACACACACACACACACACGAAAATAAAATTTTTACTAATTAAAATTATTTTGTTGAGTTAAGTTGTGTTTTAGGGGCCCATTACCCATTTTAATCCCTAAGATTGTGCCCAACCACATCCCCTGAGCAATTAAGGTCACACTGAGAATAACTAACACCTTTTGAGAAGGCAGGGAAACTGCCAGAACAAGGCAGTCCACCAGAGTGTGAGACTTTACGGTCCTTTCTAAAGGCCCAGAATACCGAGGGACAAGTCAGACAGCTGAGTCACTGAGCGAAGAAGACTGTGACGGAAATTGTGACCTTCAGGTCAGATGCCAGTAATGAGTTAAGACACTCAGCTAGTCCAAGCTAATCTAGTAAAACTTTATCTATTTATCCATCCATCCATCCATCCATCCATCCATCCATCCATCCATCCATAGAAAGGATCTCAGCAGCTCAGCTCAGGTTGACCCCCACCTCCCTGTATCTGAAGATGACCTTCGATCCCTGATCCTCCTACCTTAGCCTCCCAAGTCATAGGATTGCAGGCTTGTGCTGTAACACTTGCAAAATTTACCTTTCTAACTGAAAGCAGTGAGTGCCCCTGGGATGGGGGATGATGGCTGAAAGCTGGAAGGAGGGCCAGGCGGAATGGCCCACACCTGTAATCCCAGCCCTTGGGAAGAAGAGTCGGAGCTTTGTGAGTTCAAGGCCAGCCTTGTCTACATAGTGAGTTCCCAGACAGTCAGAGCTACATAGTGAGACTCCGTCTCAAATAAAATTTAAAAAATGAAAATGAGAGGCTGGCAGGAGGAAGATCTTTCAGCTTTTGACGGTTGTGCAATATGCATGGAACATCTCACTTTAAAATAAAACATAATTTTAAAAATTGACCTAAAATGCAAACATGGTCATTCTCTCTCATGCTCAAAACACTTCAGCCGTCCATGTGTCACCAAGGTAAAATCCAAATGAGAGCACGCCATGAAAGGGCACAGTTCTTCGGTCTTACATCCACCGCTCTTTAGCTCAGACCCTATGTTCAAGTCCTACCAGATACTGGAAAGTCAATGTATTCTCTGAGGAAGCTGCTTCCTTCCCTGCACGGGGCTTGTAGTAGCATCTGTTTCTAGACCTAGTACCAATGGACTAGAGTTCAAAGCTCCTCTATCTTATCTTCCATCGGTGTCTTCATTTTTCAAGATGCAGCTAAAATAAGCTCACCCGACACATGGGAGCAGCTGACAGCTGGGAGCAGGTCAGTGAGACCACCCAGGCCTGTGTCAGCCCTGCAGGGCAGTGAGACCACCCAGGCCTGTGTCAGCCCTGCAGGGCAGTGAGACCACCCAGGCCTGTGTCATCCCTGCAGGGCAGTGAGACCACCCAGGCCTGTGTCATCCCTGCAGGGCAGTGAGACCACCCAGGCCTGTGTCAGCCCTGCAGGGCAGTGAGACCACCCAGGTCTTAGATTTAGTTCTCATCAGATGGTGTTGTTCATGCTACTCAACCTCTGGGTTTCAGCTTCCTTTTTTGTAAAATGGAAATTCAAGTTGTTTCTATCTTAGGAGATCAAGCGTTTATTGAGCATGTAGTTTTATTGAAACAGACCAAGCTGTGCTTGGTGGCACAGAACTGCAGTCTTGGCAGTCAGGAGAGGTAGGCAGGAGGATCAGGAGTTCAAGGTCATCCCTGGCTACAAAGTGAGTCTGAGGCCAGCATGGAACACATGTGTCTCTATTTCGAAAGAACGAAAATGTTGATCATTGTGGTTCACACTTGTAATGTCACAACTTGAAAGGCTGAGGTAGGAGAAGCCCTATAAGTTCAAAGCTACCCTGGATGACAGAATGAGTTCCAGGTCAACCTGGGCTAGAGTAAGACCCTGCCTCAAAAAACAAGACTATAGCTCCTAGGTCAATTTAGCCACATAGTTTATAAATCAAGTTTTACTGAAATACAATCACACATTTAATTAAATATTGCCTGTAGCCACATTGGTTGAGTGGTTGAGACACAGACTATATGGCATGCAGAATGGAAAACTTTACCATCTTCTTCCTTAAGAAAAGGTTTGCCAAGTCAAGCATGGTGGTATTCACCTGTAAACCCAGCATTCAGAATACAGGCAGGAGAGTCACAAGTTCAAGGTCAGCTTAGGCCACAGAGTGATACCCTTTCTCCAAGAGATAAGGGCTGGAGATGAAGCTCCCCAGTGGAAGGTTTATCCCCCACTTTGTCTCTCAGTACTGCAAAAAACCAAAGTGAAAAGCTTAGATCACGGGGCTGGAGTGGAGGCTCAGTGGTTAAGAACACTGGCTGCTTTTCCAGAGGTCCTAGGTTCAATTCCCAGCACCCGCATGGCAGCTCACAACCATCTGTAACTCCAGTTCCAGGGAATCTAACACCTCACACAGATATACATGCAGGCAAAATGCCAATCAGTGCTCATAAACACAAATACATTAAAAAAAGAAAAGAAAAGCTTGGATCAATAAACAGGAAAAGAACTAGAGCAACTTCTGTCAATCCCAAAAGGTGGGAAGCTGACAGCTATGCTGAGTGACAAATCAAGGGATAAAGACAGACTGATGCTTGGGCCAGCGGATAAGAGACCTGGCCATAGAGTGCCGTGAAGCCAGGTGGTCTGTAGTGCTTGATGGAGAATTCCTCTGAAGACAACAGTGTCAACTTACCTACAGCCTAAGCGTTATCATTGCAAAACAAAAACATTTTCTGGTTCATTATATAAACATTTTCAGAATACTTTGGGTATATTGGGCATTCTCTTAGATATAAATAGGAAGGCATAAACCTTAATTTGATCTTTTTTTTTTTCTCTGCTCACTTCAGGACTTTATAATTTAACTGGTAAAGAACGCTAGTGGTGATGGAGGAAGCCTTTAAGTCCAGCACTCGGGAGGCGGAGGCAGGCAGATCTCTGAGTCTGAGGTCAGCCTGGTCTACAGAGTGAGTTCCAGGACAGCCAGGGCGGCTACAAGTGAAACCTTGTCTCGGAAAAAAAAAATCACTATGAGGGCTCACAGAGCTGTGAGTCTGTCCTACCTTGACTGGAGGTCAGAGAGTCTGAGCTTATTTTTGATTTCTCAAAATTATTGACCATATGTGTGGCTACAAATGAGAGATTCTGACCTAGGGTGTAATTAATTAGTACTTTAGGTGCAGAGGTGGATCCTCTCCACCTGAACCAAAAAGGTCAGAGAATTCAAATCTATTCCTTGTACCATGTTAATGAAGTCTGTTGCCTCCCCTGACCCTTTTGGAGTAAAGTATATAAGCACGTGGAAAATAAATGAGGTGGATCATGTATTCACTGAATGGCCCTCCAAATGCTGTTCTGTGTTTCTGTCTCTCATTTCTCCTTTATCTCTGCTCCTTTTGCCTAATAATTCTAATCCTCACACTCCTACCCTGGAACTGGCTTTCGACAAGTCACCATTTGTCAGAGATGCCACGGTGGAAGTTTAAAAAGTTACAATGAGGATGTAAAAGAATAAAATAAGGGGCTGGACGTTGGTAGAGGGCTTGTCTGGCATGTACGAAGTGCCAGGTTGATTCACCTCACTGCATAAATTGGGTTCAGTGAGACACAGCTATAACCAGGACGTGGGAAATGGAGGCAAGAAGATTAGAAGATCAGGTCATCTACAGAGCAGGGGCCAGCCTGGGATGTGAGAGCCTGTCTCAAGAAAAAAAAAATGAGCTAGATGAATGTATTTTGCCACTTTTTAAAGAGCTCTCTCTACATGTGACAGGAAAAAAGAGATATGGTGGTCTGTGCCTATAATCCCGGAACTCAAGAGACTAAGGCAGGATTGTTCAAAGTTTCAGACCAGCCTGGGATACACAGTGAGTTTCAGCTCATCTTTGGCTACAAAGTCTCAAAAAAAAAAAAAAAAAAAAAAACTCAAACAGAAAATGCTTCAAGTCCTAGGTGTATCTGGAAATGGACATAAGACATTTATGAGTTTGAAGAAACGCGTTTATACACAGCTTTTAAGGGGCTCAAATGAATGTGTTTAGTATGATCCCATCCTACTGTGATACATTTTATATTATCTTATTAAGTATATGCACTTTCTCGGGGTTGGAGAGACAGCACTGCAGTTAAAAACACAGCAGGGCAAGACTGCTGTGTTGTGCATAAAATTAAAACAGTCTGCATCCTCAGTTTAGCTGAAAACACAGCTTGGACTAAAAGCTAATTTATAGATGACATCATGACCTGGATCTGTAATCCCAGCACTTGGGAAGCTGAGACAAGACTGGTTGGGAGCTTGAGAACACAGTGAGTTCTAGTTCAGCCTGAGATACAGAGTAAAACCCTGTCTCAAAATTAAATGACTGGGGCCGTAGCTCATTTGGTAGAGTGCTTGCCTGGCATGCACGAAGCCCTGGGTTTCATTCTCCCACCACATAAAACTAGGCTTCGTGGCCCACACGTGTAATTTCAGTGGTTGAGAGGTAAAGGTAGGAGGATCAGAAGTTCAAGGTTATCCTTGTAACCTGGGATATATAAGACCTTACTACAAAAAGAAAAAAAGTCAGCCACCCTTTAAGAACTATTACCCCAGACTGACAGTGACCACCTGAATTTCATGTAAGTCACAAACAGGAGCCAAATGCATATGTGTCTACCATCACTGTGCCATTCTCTTTGTCGTGGATGCTTATTTCAGATTGTCTTTTGTTTTTGAGACAGTGTCATCTTATGTAGCTTGGGCCAGCCTGTAACTCACCAACATCCTCCAGGTTCAGCCTCTGTCGTATTGGGACTACAGGTATGAGCCACTACACTTGCTGAGGGTAGAGGAAGCCCTGGTGACTCCTTTATGAATGAGTTACAGCCTTGATAAGCAATGCAATCTTCCTTCCGCTGGCACAGCAGAAAGCCTTGCGTACCCGCCCGATTATAACAAAGGTGCCTGGTGACATTATCTGGACTTGAATCCCTGATTTGATAGTTCTGGATTTGACCCTTCCTATCTGTGTGGTCTAAAGTGAGTCACTTAGCTTATCTGGGCCTGCTTCTTCACCTTAAAACAGGTGGTTCCTTAGTGTCCTTTGAGCTTTAGAACTCTGTGACTATATTATTGTTCAATTTGTAGGAACTGCCCAGCTACTTATCTGACACTAGGAAGGTAACACTGGAAAGTGACTCTGCAAACATACTCTGATGTCATGGGGCAAGATGTACTTATTGTTTATTTTATTTATTTATGTCAGAGTCTTATGTAGCCCAACCTGAGCTTGAAATTCCTGTAAGAGGCTTACCTTGAGATTCTTATTGCTACATCATTTTTTGGGGGGGGGGGGTGAGGTGGAACACGCCACGATGCTCATGTGAGGTCAAAGAACAACTTGAGAGAGTCAAGTTCTCTCTTTTCAGGACTGTGAGTCCTAGGAATCAAACCCAAGTCATCAGACTTGGAACAAAAGCCTTCACTAAGACAAGGCCTCAGTAGACAAGCCTTCAGCAGACAAGCAAGCCTTCAGTAGAGAAGCTCTCAGTAGACAAGCCCTCAGTAGCCAAACCTTCAGTATACAAGCCTTTGTTAGACAAGCCTTTGCTAGACGAACCTTTTTTTTTTTTTTTCTCCTGGAAATTACCTTGAAACTCTGATCTTCCTGTCTCTGTTTCCTGGGATTACAGACATATACTATCAGAGCCATTTTACGTGATGCTGGGATCAAAGCCAGGGTTTCCCAAATCTTAGGTCAGTGCTCTCCTGACTGAACAATCTCCCAAGCCCCAAGACACACTCTTTCTGTTTGTAAAGATACTTGGTCACTTTCATGGCTAGCCTGAAACTTATTTGTAGACCAGGCTAGTCTTGGAACTGTGAGGATCCTGTCCTGCCTCCCTAGGGCTGGGATTACAGGCATGAAACACCATACCCCACACCCAACTTTTTTGTTTGTTTTATTATGAAACACTTTAAAGAGATAAAAGCATCATGATTGTTTCATGATTTGCTCTGCGGGTGATAAGGGTGACTTAGAGCTAAAGGGAATGAGATGCAGTCTCTGCAGCCTCCTTGAGTTTATAATACAGTGGGAAGGCAATGTAGATAAGCAAATAGGGCCAAAGAGGTGCTCAGCAGGTCACCGTGCTTGCCACCAAGCCTGAAGACCTGAGTGTGAGGGGCTGGAGAGATGGCTCAGAGGTTAAGAGCACTGACTGTTCTTCCAGAGGTTCTGAGGTTCTGAGTTCAATTCCCAGCAACCACATGGTGGCTTCCAACCATCTGTAATAAGATCTGGTGCCCTCTTCTGGCCTGCAGGGACACATGCAAGCAGAATGCCATATATCTAATTAATAAATAAATCTTAAAAAAAAAAAAAAGACCTGAGTGTGGTATCTGGAAGCCACATGATGGAAGGAAAAAGCCAACTCATAAGTTGTCCTGCAACCTCTACACATGCACACTGCGGTGCACACATGCCAATACATGTACACAAATAACAATTTAAAGCTCTATTTTATTTTTTTACTAATTCTTTGAGAATTTCATATAATGTATTTTGATCATATTTGTCCCAACTCCACCCCTAACTTCATGCAGGTTCACCCTCATCTATCTAACCCCTAACTGTGTGTCCTTTTTCTTTTTTCCTTATTAATAAGAGAAGGCAGATTAACAACCAGAGGTGTAGAAAGAAGTAGGGCAGAGAGAAAGCGGGTACGCGCGTGCGGCCTCATTAACCTCCCAAAGGGGAAGTGACAAAGTCTTCCAGAAGGAAGTGATTCCGCAGGAGGCCTGTAGGGTACCCTCCCTCCTACAGATACCTCAAGCTATACCACTCCTTTTCAGCTTTCTCTCCTCACCCTTCTCCTTATAGGGCGACAGAATGAACAATTAAGAGATAATTATTTACCTGTTAGGCAGTGGTGGCACATGTGGAGGCAGAGGCAGGTAGATTGAGGCCAGCCAGGTCTACAGAGTAAGTTCCAGGACAGCCAAGGTTACACAGTAAAACCCTGTCTCAAAAACAAAACAAAACAAAAAAGAGAGATAATTATTTACTTTTCCAAGAATTGAATTGAGAATAAGTATATTTTTGACAGGGTTTCACTATGTAGCCCAGGCTGGGCTGTGATGCACAGAAATCTGCCTGCCTCTGCTTCTGCCTCTTCCTCTGCCTCCTGAGTGCTGGGATTATAAGTGTGCACCACCGTGTTTAGCTAACTTTCTAATGGTTAAGAATATTGTTGGGTATGGTGGCATACTCCTTTAATCCCGGCTCAGGAGGCAGAGTTAGGCAGAATGTGATTTTGAGGCCAGCCTGATCTACACAGTGAGTTCCCAGTCAGCCAGAGCTATAGAGAGAGACCTTGTCTCAAAAATAAAATATCTATTTTTATTTTATGTGTCTGAGTATTTTGCCTGAATGCTATATCTGTGCTCCAGATATGTGCAGTGCCCATTGAGGCCAGAAGAGGACATCAGATCCCTTGGAATGTGAGCTACGGATGGTTTTGAGCCACCATGTGGGTGCTTTGAACCAATCCCAGGCCCCTGTAAGAACAGCAAGTGTTCTTAACCACTGAGCAATCTTCCCAGTTTCAAGAGCAACTTTAAAACTATTAGATTCCCTCAGTGTTTTCTCAACTGTTCTGGCTTCTTTCTTTCTTTCTTTCTTTCTTTCTTTCTTTCTTTCTTTCTTTCTTTCTTTCTTTCTTTTTTTGGTTTCTTGAGACAGGGTTTCTCTGTAGCTTTGGCGCCTGTCCTGGAACTAGCTCTTGTAGACCAGGTTGCCCTCGAACTCACAGAGATCCGCCTGCCTCTGCCTCCCGAGTGCTGGGATTAAAGGTGTGCACCACCACTGCCCGGCTGTTCTGGTTTCTAAACATGTTAATTGCCCTGATCTCTTCGGAAACACATCTATTTTAACAAGCTGGGCTGTGGAGATGGCTCAGTGACTAAAGGCATGTGCTGCCCAGCAGGATAGCCTGAATTCAGTCTCTGGGACCCCTGTGGTGGAAGGAGAGATCTGACCTTTGTGGCCTGTCCTCTGACCTCCAGAAGCATCTGAACACGTGGGCACTCACATAGCAAGTCTTTGCCTCTTTTTCTCTTTTTTTCCTTTTCATTTATTTGTATACGTCACATAGTCCAGGCTGGCCTGGCTCTTGTTATATAGCCAAGGATAACCTTAAACTTCTGACCCTCTTGCTTCTACCTCCCAAGTGCTGGGGTTATAGACATGCACCATCACGCTGAGCTGTAAATGCTCTCTATTCGCTTATAAAGCAGATTGTAAAAAATGCTCACAAATTCCTCCTGTTTTATATACCTCTTGTATGTGATATGCCTTTTCCTTCTTCAAGGAGAATTTACCTGACTCTAACTCTGGGTTGATCACATGACCTCTCTCGCTAATGGAGTACTAGCAAATGTGATTTAAGCAGAGCCTTTAAAAAATGCATATACAGTGAGGTTGGCTTTGTGGCTGATCTGGGAACCCTGCCACCACCATGTGATCCCATCTGGGCTGGCCTGCTGGAGGATAACAGATCATACAGAGCACAGCTGAGCTTACCCAGCTCAGGCCGATCAGCCTGGCCATTACATCCGTGAGCAAGGCTGTCCTAGGCTGCCTGGTTCCGGTTGAGCAGGCTTTACCAGAAGAGCAAAGCAGCAGACAGATCGGAGAGTCATGCTTCCCATTTCAAGATACTGTATTCGTGGTGCCTTGTTTCATAGTAGAGGTGAGAGGGACTGTACTGTTTCCATCTCTCTCTCTCTCTCTCTCTCTCTCTCTCTCTCTCTCTTTTTTTTTTTTTTTTTTTTTTTTTGGTTTTTCGAGACAGGGTTTCTCTGTAGCTTTGGAGCCTGTCCTGGAACTAGCTCTTGTAGACCAGGCTGGCCTCGAACTCACAGAGATCCGCCTGCCTCTGCCTCCCGAGTGCTGGGATTAAAGGCATGCGCCACCACCGCCCGGCTCCATCTCATCTTTAGTGTAAAAGAGCCATGGCGATATTTCAGTGAGGCTGAGGAGGAAGCTCAGTGGGAAAGCAAGGCCCAGCATAGAGAAGGCCAAGTGTTCCACCCCAGCACATATGTGGAAACCGGGTTTGATCTAAGCACATAGGGCATGCTTGTTATCTCAGCACATGGAAAGCTAGACAAGACCATGATCACTGTGATTGGAGGGCAGCCTGGGATACTGGAGCCATGTCTCAAAGCAAAACAAACACTGACAGTGGTGACACATGCCTTTAGTCCCAGCACTTGAGAAGCAGAGACAATTGAATCTGTGAGTTAAAGACCACTTTGGTCTGCACAGTGAGTTCCATCCAGGCCAGCCAGGGCTATAGAATGAGACCTTGTCTCAAACAACACACACACACACACACACACACACACACACACACACACACACACACACACACACACACACTACACAACAAAACAATGACAGTTCAAAGATGCTTGATTTATTGAAACCACACCTGCCATAAACATAGACCTTTTATCTTCTTTCAGTTCTAAAATTCTGACTCTTATGCTCTTGTTCCTTTCCTTTGCTGTCATCTTCCCAGGAGAAAGAGTACATGGAGTGAGAATTAGACATGATGCACAGTGAGAGGGAGCCGCAGGGAGACGGTGATGGCAGGGGACCAGCACTGGACAGGACTAGACACCTCACAGTGCTGACTAAACCCCACCATACCCAAGTCTCTCTGCATCCTTGGTACTGGTCAGAGGTACCTATGTCAAACTGCTGACCCGCATCCTGAAATCTCCCTGAGGAGTCTCGCCTGTGGTGGTGCATGCCTGCCATCCCAGCACTTGGGAGGCTGAGGTAGGTATGACTTCCAAGACAACTTGGTCTAACTAGCAAGTAACTGACCAGACAGTGCTACTTGGTGAAGCCCTATCTTGGCACTCCTTCCGCTCCCCTACCCACTTCCCCCACAAACCCTGCCAAAGAGGCTCCTGGTTTTGAACTTATCTAGAAAGCTGCAGACCTGGCCTCCACATGCAAATGGTATGGCCAGGCAGACCTTGCGCTTGTACTGGGAAATGCTTTACAGGCAACTGTAATAGTGCTTCCAAGGACTAGGCCTCCATCAGATGAAAGCGGCCAAGGCTAACAAGATCACAGGCAGAGTTAATGGACAGTTTCAAATCCATGCTATCTGTGGGGTTCTTCACAGGATGAGTGACTCGGAAGATTCCATTCTGGCAAAGCCAACTCATCTCAGGAACTTCTGACCAGAGAAAACCAAGACTCCTGCTTGCTATCTGATATCCAGATGTGTGAATACATTCCCAAACTCACATGAACACGTGCACACACACACGCGCACACACCTGTGTGTGCACACATACACAAAGTAGAAATTGGCACTCACTGTTGGCATATCCTTTCTTTTTTTCCAGGAGTTTTATATAAAACATATTTTGTTTGTTTTTGCTTTTCAAGACAGGGTTTTTCTCTGTAGCACTGGTTGTCCTAGAACTAGCTCTGTAGACCAGACTGGCCTCAAACTCAAAGAGATCTGCCTGCCTGTGCCTCCCAAGTGCTGGGATTTTTAATCCCACGGCTCAGCAAATATTATTGTTTTAAACTTAGTTTTACTTAAGAAAAAAAATTAAAAAAACCAAAACCTTCTCTGAAGGTCTTATCTGGCCCAAAAGCCAGATTTAATTATAGCAAGACATGATGGTCCATGCCTTTAATTCTAGCAATGGCAGACAGATCTCTATGACTGAGTTAGAGGAGGTCAGCCTGGTCTACATAGTGAGTTCCAAGTAAACCAAGGATATGTAGTCCTACCTTCTCTCAAAATTTAATTAATTAAATATTAAAAGAAAAATAAAATTGTGAATGTAAGTGTCACATTTGAAAATTGAAAATGAAAATTCAATTGAAAAATGAAATATTTGGTGAAAAACCAAAATAGCACTAACAATAGTAATAAATTATACTCGCCTTATATTCCATGACTTAGTTTCTTTTAATTTTCTTTCACTCTTCTTTACTATTCAAAGGACAATTTTCTATTTTCACAGACTTTTTTGGCTATTAGTGACAGAAGTACAACTCAACCTAGCTTAAGACAAAAAAAAAAGGTATTAGCTTTTACTTCTTGAAGTCAGTCTTGCCCTGTGCCTGACTTTCAAGTGCTATATATCTCACCCCACCCCCAGGAACAAACTACGCCCCATCTCCATCTCTGGGTTCTGCTTCCCTCTGTCCTGGCCTGTTTTGTGTGTCCCAGCTCGAGTGGTAGTAATTGCCTATTATGGGGCCCTCCTTCTCCTTCAGATGATTATCCTGACCTTGTTAGGAGGACCAAGAGACAAGTTAGAATTGCAAATTATCCCAGACCTCTTCCTGAGTCCCAGATCTCATAAATCACAAAGACAGGCCATTTCTACCATATTTGTGTCTTGGGAATTAATTATCTGTCTTCATGGCCATGGCCACCATGCTTTGTCACGCACTGTTATTTCTGTTCTTGGAAGAAAATGGCTTCCTCGCTAGTTTTGACTATACTCACCTCAAACCATCTACAGTGCCTAAAGTAATCAAATCTCTTGGGACTGTGAAATCTGAGACCTGTGTTCCCTGCTTAAAACGTTTGGGCACATGTCTTATATATCCTGCTTTGCAGATATGGGGTACACGCACGATTCAATTTGGTGACTTTTTTTTCAATTGGTCACTTGAACTTCCTGCTGAGTGGAAGGAAGTGGCCAGGTTATCTTAGATACGGAGCCTGAACTGGGGTAGGCATTAGCTGTTGTGTTAGGGGCCTCACCGTTCTTTGTCACTGGGCTGTGACCAAGCCCTCTTAGATGCACCCTGCATGGCTTGCCCACCCATAATGTGGACTTCTGGGGAAGGGGTTTTGGGGATCCATGACACTCCTCCCTAGCAAACCACTTTACTCAGTAACAATCTCTAGATACCTGGAATCGGGAATGCGAGTTTGGATTTAGTCACGAAATGTTCTTTTATTCCGAGGGTCAAAAGCTCAAATGCCTCCTGGGGCCAGCAGGGCTTGGCACTCAGAGTTGCCAAAGCCTTTCTTTTCTTCCTTCCTTCCTTCCTTCCTTCCTTCCTTCCTTCCTTCCTTCCTTTCTTTTTTCCCCTCCAGGAAGAACCAAAGACCTCAAGTTTTATATATATAATATTCTCACTTAAACTCAGTTTTACTTAGAAAAAAAATGGAAAGGCGGGGGGGGGGGGGGACGGGGACGGACGGACACGGGACATACCACACGGACCTTGTCTGAGAGCCTTCCCTGCTCCTGAGCTGTCAGTCTGTGACACCGGGTTTCATTCACTGATCCCAGAACAAAGGACGCCACTTACCCTACATTTGCATAACTAAACTTGCAGTGGCAGGGATCTAGGACTGAACAAAGATTAGCTGTGAATTGGCTGAAGAAGGTTCGGGACTTCAAAATAAAATCTGACCTTTAGCTTGGCCCTTGTGGCCTCCCTAGCCTAGCTTCTGCCCTTTTCTCGGTCCTGCAGTTAGTTACCTCTGTTGCCCCGCCTCGAAAACCGACTTGTACCTCAAGGCCTTTTTGTTCATCTGACTCTCTCCCTTTACCTCTTCTTCTGCAGTTCATTTACAACCCATCAGTCATAACACCGTCTTCCAAGATTTGACTCAAACCTCCCTTCTCCTGGACAGCCTATCCCCACCTCAGCTTGCTCTCTGGCTAACCTCATTTACACAAACACCAACCACTGACTACAGTCCTAACCTGTTCTTCAGATGCCTGGCACATACAAACCCAAGCCCTAGAAGGCTTGGGTTCATTTGCTTTGCTATCCCCATGGCTTCATGGAGTACCTCACTCCTTAAATGAAAAATGACTCCTTGGCTCTTGCCTCCAACATACTAAAATCCATTTGTGAAAAAATGAGTGCTTCGGAAATATGAAGTTAGAGCTGGGAATGCTGGCAAAGCTGTAGTGCCAGCTACTCTGGGGGCTGAGACAGAAGGACGGTGAGTTTCAGACCAGCCAGCACTTGTTAAAGTTATGGCGTGTGGAGAAGGAACTAGAAATGTTGTTTGGTGATAGAATGCTGGCCTGGCAAGCTAGACCTGTGTTCAGGTTTCCACAGACATCCTACCTTATACCTGACGAAAAGAAATGTAGTTGGACCGGGAGGTGGTGTCGCACACTTTTAATTCCAACACTTGGGAGGCAGGCATAGGTAGATCTCTGTGAGTTTGAGGCCAGCCTGGTCTACAGAGAAAGTTTCAAGACAGCCAATGATACAAAGAAACCCTGTCTGGAAAAACAAATCTAGAAAATAAAACAAAAACAAAAAGAAAGGAAAGAAAGAATTTTAGCTGTCGTTTGGTATTTAGGTCCTAAACTCTGGGAATCCCAGCACTAAGGAGGCAGAGGCAGGCAGAGTTTCAGGACAGCCGGAGTTACATAGAAACACTAACCACACACACACACACAAAAGGTTGGGGGGAGCGTGCATGCTTATAAAACATATAAAAAGCAAGATTTTAAATGCATTCACCTGGCTTGCCGATAGACTTACCACCGTGGGCTGTGTGATCTGAGGACAGAGGAAAGGCCCTGAGTTCATCGCGCAAGTCAAACACCATAAGTGTGCTGCACTTGCGCGCTGTTCCGCATTTCGCTAAGTGGCAAGGCTTTATTAAGGGCTTCCTAAAGGGCATTATTCATGACTGGTCATGGCACTCTCCACGGGAAAGTGATCTTTCATGATCCCTGCCGATTTAAGAAGTGGACTAAACTATTCATCGCTGCAGAGACTCCACATTGAACATTTTGTTTACGTGGCAAGAAGGCCCAGCGGATTATCTATAGGCAATGATTTTTTTGCATGTGAGCACAATGCCCAAGGCTATTATTGTGTTTTGTCTGGAGGAGAAGCCTGGGGACAGACTTCTTCCACAACTCCACAACTCAGAGACCAAGAAGATCCGAGTGAAGCTGCCTTCAGGGTCCAAGATGGTCATTTCTGCGGCAAACAGAGCTGTCATAGGTGTTTGTGACCGCAGGGGCAGAATTGACAAACATATCTTAAAGGCTGTGTACATACAAGTACAAGTAAAAAAAAAAAATGCTGGCCACGTATACAGGGTGTGGCCATAAATCCTGTGGAGAATTCCCGTGGAGGTGGTAACCACCAGCACATTTGCAAACCCTCCACCATCCGAAGAGATAGCCCTGATTGGCACAAAGTGGGTCTCACTGAACTAGAACTCAGGAGCTAGTAAAGCATGATTTTTGGTTTAAAAAAATCCTAGCTGGGCAGTGGTAGCATATGCCTTTAATCCCAGTACTTCATTCTTTTTTAATTCCCTCTGTGAGAACCTCAAAGGATCCCAAGTGTCCCTCAAACTGTGTAGGAATTTCTGGCGTTCTAGGTAACAGGTCTATATACAACTTCATGGTTGGGTAATCGAACCCAAGACTTCATGCACACTAAATGCTTTATGCAGTGTACCACCTGGGTCACAGCTTGACTCTGAAATTCTGATCCTCCCCAATTCTAGGATCTCTCTCTCTCTCTCCCATAGGTCCAATTTTGATCCTCTTGCCTCCTGAGAATACTGGAGTGTACCCGAAATCTGGCTTCCCCCAGGTTTCTACAGTCAGTAGGGGTGGGGTTAGAATGGAGTAGTAATTTGCTACCCCAAGACAGCTCTTACCAACCAGCAGCGACCTGCTAGGGTAAGCAGCCTCAGGCGGAAGACCCTTTGCATAACTCATTCTTAAATTGGCTGAGGCTTGTACAATTGTAAACTGAAACTTGGGGCAAACCCTGGCGGTTATGTTTTTACACAAAGAAAGCTTCCTGCTCTGCTCTGTAGATTACTTCCTGCATTCTGTCTCTCCCCAGCAAAGGCACACCCGAGCCTTTGGTGACTTTGGTGAGCCGCTGAGCATGCTTCAAGTCACTCTCCTACCTGAAGTGACGACCTCAGAAGCAGCAGGGTTGGTGTTTCATTCATAACTGAACCCGCGTGGAGGGAGGCGGGGCAAGGGCCTTTCATCTCTGTTTAATAAAATCCTGGCTATGCAACCGAAAGGGAAAATGATCCGGGAGTGTGCCGCCCAGGGGATGAGCCCTGCACCGCCACCCTTGGCTAATTATACCGGAGGTTGCGCAATGGGCCCGAGCCATTCACCCCGCAGGGCCGTGGCGTGTTTCTCTAAGTCTGCACGGTCCCGGGCTTTCTTGGCACAGCGGGTACCCGCGGCTGCTTGCCGGAGCGTAGCGATACAGGCTTTGCAGCAGCTGGGGCGCGACCGGAAGGAACTGATAAACCCATGCGAGTGGCACCCTTCCCCCGCGTCGGAAGTGTTCTCGAGCGCCAGTCATTGAGAAATACAGAAGGGACAGAGTGGGGTGAGGCGAGGACAGCCCTGGGGCAGAGCTCGTGGCCTGCGATCCCACGATCCCACGTGCAGTGCAGCGGTAGCCTTGTCTGGGCGGGGAGAGCAGGCTGCAAGGGAGGCCTAAATGCCCACTTCGCGAACCCCCCCCCACTCTTGCCGGTCCCGCTAGCTGCTGCGGCCTCCGCGGAGGGGTGCTCCAGGCTTTCCCGCAGCCCCCAGGGGTAAAGGCAGAGCTGCGGGGCCTCCTCCGCCCCGCCCGAGGCGTTAAGAGGCAAGCAGCCGAGGGTTTCTGTGAAGTAGTGAGGAGATCGATAGTTCTTTTGAAGTTTTACCTTCTTACTGAGTCAACATTTTCTTTAAAAGTCCGAGGGAGTCTCAAGTAGCTCAGGGCGTCCTGGAACTCAAAGACCTTGAACTACTAACCTTCCTGCCTCCTGGGATACAAGACTGTGCTACCCACGCATTTTTTTGTTTTTGGTTTGTTTTTGTTTTTGAGGCAGGATCTCACACGAGTTTGGAACTATGTATCCCAACTGACAGTGATTATCTTGCCTCAGTCTCTCAAGAACTGGGAATACAGGTGATGCTGCCGTGCCCCGTACTTTCGGATTGAGGATTCTTCTGAACTGAAAAATTTAAAATCAGCACAAGCGAATACTTATTTTCAAATGTCTCCAATTCTTTTTTTTTTCTTTTTTTGAGAAGGAACATGCTTTTTTAGTTTGTGGGAGTGGCAGAGAGAATGAGAAAAATGATAAGACATCTGTGGAACAAGTCAACACAAATACAAATAGTTCCTGAGATGTTACAACAAGTTCTAGAAATAAATCGGCACAATCCTAGTTGTTCATAAGGTCCTGTGCTGGCGGGTAAGCAGCCATCTTCCGGAATATGCTGCACGGGATACCCAGGCCAACACACACAAAACTCCCCATTCACGTCTAAATCCAAAAGCTAGTCATCCAAAACAGGTATGGATCCCACATCCAATTCAAGAATGTCTTCAATCATCCTCATCAGAGAGACAATATTTAGCTTGGTTCTCTTGACATCTCCGTGTAAAAACTCTTTGAGTTCAACCTGTATCTTATATACAGGCATAAAATGATGCCCTTTCCAGATAGTTTGTATTCGGAGTTCTCATAGCCAAGGGCCCTAGTGACAACAAATGTCTCATAAATGTCTCATTCATTGTGTGCAAGCATTGTTGGCGGTGGTGGTAGAGAGGAGCTTGTTGGCGGTGGTGGTAGAGAGGAGCTGGGTAAATCTTGGGTATTTTTCCTTGGGAGCCAACCATCATGCTTTTTTTTTTTTTTTAAGATAGCAATCTACTGGAATCTGGGAATTGCCAGTTAGGTCACAGGAATGACTAGTGAGCCCTGGGGACTTTGCCTGCCTCTACCTCTCCAGCATTGGGATTACAAATGCAGGCCACCAAATGTGGGTGCTAAGGATGGAGCATAGATCCTCCAATGGCAAGGCAAGCATCATGCTAACTTATCCTCCTTGTCCTGAATGCATCACTTTTGGTTTATTCTTATTTTGTTTTTTTTTATATGCATAGGTCTTTTGCCTGTCCATAGAGCTATCCACTACTTGGGTGCCTGGTGCCCTTGGAGGCCAGAAAAGGGTATCAGATCCTTGGAACTGGAGTTATAGACAGTTGTGAAGGGAACATGTGGGTAGTGGGGATCAAACCTGGGTCCTCTGGAAGAACAACCAGTGCTCTTAACCACTGAGCCATCTCTATAGTCATCATGCCACCCACCCCTTTCCCCTTTTAAGACAAAGGTCTCACTAATTAGCCGTATTTGGCCTGGAATTCGCTATGTAGACCAGTGTGGCCTTGAACTCAGAGATCTCCCTGCCTCTATGTCCAGAATGCCAGGATTAATGGTATCTACCACCACATCCAGAATGTCTCATATTCTTCGTGACCTTAAAAAACAAAACAAAATAAAAAAGATAAGGTTTGCTTTGTTATCCTTGTGAAAGTTGAAGAATTAACAGAAACCTCACTTTTAGGGTCTCAGGATTTTTGAGAGAAAACCAAAATGGAGGTGTTCATGAGGTCTGGTGTCCTTACCGCTACATGTCACTGGCATTCAGAATCGAGTGCGGAACCTCAGTCTGTGTCCACAAAGGTCATAGTTGTGAAGAGCAAAGAAAAAGTCAACCAGTTTCTACCTGACTCAAAAGTGAGACTCTTACTTTCAAGACCCTCTAAGAGAGTCTCTTTTTGTTTTGTGTAGGGGTTTTGTTTTGGTTGTTGCTGCTGGTCTGTATTATTATTATTATTATTAAAATTATTATTACTATTACCACTCCTCTTGATACAGGATCTCACCATGTAGCCCAGGGTTGGCCTGTAACTCATTATGTAGGCCAAACTGGCCTCAAAAATCACAAAGATCCACCTGCCTTTTTGCCTCTAGAATGATCCACCATGACTGTTTTGCTTTTTGTAGTTTTGTTTAGATCTAGCTTAATAGCTCTGGCTGGCCTAGGATTCCCTGTGTAGACCAGGCATGACTTGAACTTGTATCAATCCTCCTGACTCGGTCTTTTTAGAATGGGATTATCCACCAGCTTTCTATTTTTGAGGCAAATATTTAATCTCACAGTTTGTTTAGATAAAATCCCATTTAGTTAAATCTCTATGGAAATGTCTCTCATGGCATATTCAGGAGGATAGAAATGTTCATTATTAGTATTTGGAAACAGAAATGCTGTGGGACAATGGTCTGTACCCTGCACTTGTAGTTTAAATAAACACTGATTGGCCAGTAGCCAGGCAGGAAGTATAGGCGGGGCAATCAGGCAGGAAGTAGAGGCAGGGCAATGAGAATTCTGGGAAGAGGGAAAGTCAGTCTGTAGTTGTCACCCAGACACAGAGGAAGCCATTCACAGAGGAAGCAAGACGTTACTGCCTTGCCAAAAAAGGTACCAAGCCACATGGCTAACACAGACAAGAATAATGGGCTAATATAAGTTATAAGAGTTAATAAGAAGCCTGAGCTACTAGGCCAACCAGTTTATAATTAATGTAGACCTCTGTGTTTTCTTTGGGACTGAACGACTGCAGGACTTGTGGGACGGAAACCTCAGTCAACACAGAAAAGAATAGGGACCATGTCTCTTGTTCCCTGGCAGGGCCTCAGGAGATGCCCAATGATTCTGAAATTGGTGGGATCCAGTGCCAAGTGAAAACATGATATCCCCTTCAGAAGTTATAAAGGATTTCATTACCACAAACTCAGATCCCAGGGAAATGCACAAGCCAAGGTCCTGGGAGCAATCCTGTACATTGTCCAGATGTTGCATGGGTCCACTCAGAAAACCTCAGGCAGGTACTGGGCCATGGCAGGAAAAATTTAGAGATGTGGGGAGAGATGGCTCAGCAGTTAAGAGCACTGGCTGACCCAGAGAACCTTGGTTCAATTCCTAGCACCCATGTAGAGGCTAACAACCAGCTATATAACTCCAGTTCCAGGAGATCCAACCGCCTCAGGCCTCAGCTTCTGCCCACACATGGTGCACAGACATGCATGCATGCAGTCCCTTCCCCCCCAGCATATTCTTAAAAAAAAAAAAAGAACTAAAATTAAAATAGGGCCGTGTGGAGTAATGAGTTCCTGGATCTCCCTTTTGCCAAAGCCCATCAAGGGTCAGTAATCTGTGGCCCAATTAACTATAGACTTTAAGAGCTGGTGACAAGAGACATTATTCACCAACAAGAAAGAGGCTACTGGATAATTTAATATACTTTAGTGTTACTTTGAACTCTGTTACTTTGCCTGCAATACAAAAGTTTCTCATCTGGGTCCAATGTACCTTTTTTTTTTTCTTCCTGTGTACAAATTAGAGTTTTTTAAAATGCCCACACTGGGTGGGCATGGTGGTGCATAAGAATAATCCCATCATTTGGAATGTTGAGGCAAAAGGACCAAGAGTTGAAGGGAAGTCTCGGCTACATAACAAGTTCGAAGCCACCTTGAAGACAGGCTAGAAAAACACTTGCTCTCTGTCGACAAACAAAACAAAACAAAAAACCCCAAAAAACCCGCAAGATTCTCGTGAAACTGAACCTCTTCTGCCGTTCAGGACACTGGCAAAGTCCAACTCCCTCTTAGCTCGGTTTCTATCACAGTTAAGACGTTGAGGTTAGCAGCGACCACCTGCACCGCCCCCACCCGGCACCCTGTAGCGTTCCTCCGAGCCCGAACTCTGGGGCTGCAGTTTAACTCCTCCCCATCTCTGCCCCGCCACCTCCCACTTGATTTTTAATCCAAAGGTTTGGAAGGAGGGAGGGGACAAAACAGGAGCCAGATGTGTACTCGACTTCGGCTCCCGCCTCCCTCCCTCTTGGGCTTCCTAAAACCCGGAGCCCCGGAGACAAGGATTCGGAGCCGGACAAACGCAGCGCCAACCACGCCGTTCTGCGGCTCCTCCCGGACTCGAAGCTAGCGGGAGGGGGAGTAGAAGCGGGCACTCTCAGTAGGCGAGACAAAGTGGTGTGTGTGTGTGTGTTCGTGTATCTCTCTCTCTTTCTCTCTTTCTCTTTCTCGCCCTCTCCTTTCTCTCCTCTCTTTTTTTTGGGGGGAGGTTGCAAGTAGGAAGCTTTTTGCACTCCACCACCTCTGGCCACTGGGAAGACGTCATCGCTTCCGCCCTACTTCCTCCTCCTGTTGGCGGCGCTGAGAATCCAATATGGAGTAAATCGGCGGAGTCGCGAGATGGGGTTCGGACGGGGCGCCCTGCACCGCCTACCAGGCGCACCTCCCCCGGCAGCCGAGCGCTACCCGGAACCCTGATTGGCCCGGTCCCCGGGGGCGACCCCGGCCGGGCCTCACAGCAGCCGGCCGCCCGCCGCCCCGAGCGTGCTTGTTTTTCTGCTGCTCACTCCCTCCGGGTCCCCTTCCCAAATCTCGCCCCTGCGCCCGTTCGGAGCCCGGGGGCCGCGCCCGGCCGGCCTGTGGTGTCCTCTGCCCGGTGCACCCCTTCCCAGACCTCGCCCTGTGCTCGGGGAGCGCCGTTTCTCCGCCTGCCTAGGCGCCCCCTTCATCTCTAGCTCCCCCCTCCACCACCAAATCAGGAGATGTCGGAGATGTGAAGAAGGGGGGCGAGCGCACAGGAAGATGAAGGGAGCCAGGCTGCCCGCCGCGGGACAGGCGTCTAGGTGAACAAGAAAATGACCGAAGAAACACACCCGGACGAGTAAGTTCGCCGCGGGTGGGACGCGGGTGCTTGGCAGGGAGGCGTGGGGGCCGCCGCCAAGGACGCAGGCGGGGGACTCGTCGGGGGGAACTTGGCGTGGGGTGCTGCTGGCTGTCGGGGCTGCGCGCGAGGCTCTCCAGCCTGGCTGGGGGAGGCTGCAGGAACCGCCTAGGGTCTGCGAGTCCGGGTCGCGGCCGGGGCCAAGGGCGCGCGAATGACCTCGGGGCGGTCGTCCCCCACCCCCCGCACTGCGCGAGCGGAAGCTCTAACGCCCTCCACGCGGGGCATCCCGGGGTCGATGGGTTGGTGTGCATGGTGACTTTGTGACTCCGGCTCTGCTGCCTGCCCCACAGTCCTCCCCGGAGCCCTCTGGGGCCCGGCTCCGCCATTTCGTTTTCTTGAATCGCTCTCATTTGCATACCACATTTTCATTCATAAAAACACGAAGGAGTTGGGAGGGCCGGCTCGGCTCAGCTCAGCACAGGGTCCGTGCGCCTGGGTCCGTGCAGCAGCCGGAGCGCGGGAGCAGCCCGCGGAGTCCCGGTGCGCGTGAGTGTGTGCACGCGCGTGTGGGCTGGCACACGCGCCCCGCGGTGTCGGGACAGCTCTGGGGGCGGATCCGAAGCGTGTGCAGCGAGGGCGGGAGAGAGCGTGCGGGAAGCGCGCTCCTGGCGTGTTAGTGAGGGAGAGCGCGTGCCCGTGCGTGTGCCCGGCCCGCGGGCCCGAGGGGAACAAAGCTCTCGGTGCTTAGTCGGAGGTGCTCCCGGGCCGCCCCTTGGGGAGACCTGGGCCTGTCACCGTCTCCCCGCAAGTGGTAGTGCCTCACGCCTTAGTTGCGCGTCGGGTTGGGTCTCCGCTCTTGGGTTCGAGGCGTTTCCCTTGCGGGGTTCTGGGGGCGGGGCGGGGCCGCCGTTCTGCCCGGGCCCGGTACTCGGCGGCCTGGGGTCTAAGCGGTCCTGACTCTGTGACCGCTGTTCAGTGACTGAGCTCGCCACCAGTCACTTTTTTTTTTTGTGAATAAGACGGTCTCCTTTATTGTCACATGATATCCCTCCTCCCCTGCACATTCATAAATCCTAAGTCTGCTTCGGCTCCTTTCATTCAGTGTTGCCATTAGCCAAGGTAGTAGCGGCGCCTGCTTGGACTCCAGAGCCGGTCAGCAGCCTCCGGGAAGCCGAACGGGAGGGAGACCTGGGGCGGTGGAGTGTGGATGGCTGGAGATTAGTTTCCAAACCTCTTGTCTTTTGCTTTTGTGTGTCGTCCCAACCCACCTCCCCATGGACACTAGAGTGCAGAGAGGGGAAGTGACTTAGGACTGGGTGACCTGGAGTCTTAAAGAGCTCTTGTGGCAGGTGGCAGAATCCTGTTTTCCACTATGAGAAATCTTACCTTTTTCTTTGTTTTCGGTGTTGGAGTTTTCACCCAGGGCCTGGCACACCCAGACAGGCAAGCCCTCTACTACTGAGCTATAGCCCAGCCCTCGTTTGTTTTTAAGTGGCCCTTTATCCTTTGGCGTCCATTGTCAGGCTGGGTGGAAGGAAGCTGATGTTCTGGGAAGGGAATTTCCTTCAGTGTGTCCCCAGGGAGATTTGACTGCAGTCACCCTAATCTGTCAAGACACCTGTCCCTGGAGAGGTTCCCACCTGCTGTGCAAGCCTCACAGCCCGTGTTGGCCTGTTTTAGACATTTCACTTTGCCTTCCTATACCTGTCATTGAAATCATAAAGTGGAAAAGAGAAGTTGGGAGTTTTCATGCTGAAATATGGAGGGAAAGGAATATCTGCTAGGCCTTCCGCTTTTGGAAGTTGGCCAATAAACAATCCTTTTTCTGGGCCCCAGTTCGTGCTTGCACGTAGGAGTCGCCTTAGGAGCCATGACCCGAACCTGTGCTGTTGGGGGTTCTTAGAGAGCTTTGCTCACTGTGCTGTGAGTTCCTTGACTCCTTCTTCTGAGAGTGCAGGAGTACAGGTCTGGCTTGTGCCTTTCCGCAGCTCGTCGGCTCTGCATCCTTGCCCACTTGCCTAGCCTAAGCCAAAGGATTTCAGGTGGGGGCAGCAGCGTGAAGTGAACACCTCTCCCTTCGGTCCTGGGAAGAGAGGTGAGTTTTACGACTGCCCGACGTCTCCTTGAAGTTCGAGGCTCACACCTGTTATCCCAGCAGCTGGAGACGGGAGCAGGAGGACTGTTAGGAGTTTGAGACCCGGCCTGTGCTACCTCGTTACAGGGCAGCTTGGGCTAAGAGTAAGACCCTGACTCCAAAAAGACAAAAGTTCTGTTGAGACAATAGATACGGAGATGATTCAGAGGATTGGAAGCCCTGGCATCTCCACTGCTTGCTGGAGGTTACATTTTTTTTGTTTTTGTCTTTGAGACAGAGCTTCACTATGAACCCCCTGGTTGGCTGGGGACTTTCTGTGTAGACCAGTTTGGACTCTAACTTAGAGTGATCCTCCTGCCTCAGCTTCCTGAGTGCTGGCTTTTTTTTGTTGTCGTTATTGTTGTTTTTTGAGACAGGGTTCCTCTGACATGTTTGTGCCCTTGTACTAGCCTCTGGAGTTAGTTAATACGACTTTCGTGGCAATGAACTGTGTGGAACTCAACTATGGTATTAACTCTATTTATACTGTCTGTGAAGGGCGATAGCCTGGCCTTGTGCGGGCTAGGTGGGCGCTTCACCGCAGCTTCTGCCAGTCATTCTGTTGGTTCCTAATTGTTCTAAATCAGTGACAATCTGTTGCCATGGTTTTTCTTCTTTGAAAACTTGTGTAAAGTATGAGAAGCATATAAATTCAAGTGAAGTTAAACAAACTTGGGCATGAGAATGCTGCAATTCTCTTCAAGGTTATGGACGGAGGCTCAGAGTATTGTTATTAGAGTGTGTTAGACCCAGTACAGGCAATGTTGAACCATATACAATTTTGTCTTTTCAAAAGTTTTTTTTTGGTGTGTATGTGCAGTGTATATGGTATGTGTGTGTGTACATGTACATACATGAGTGCCGTGTTGCTTCTGTGGAGGTCAGAGGACAACTTAATGGAGTTGGTTCTCTACTTTCACCTTTATATGGATCCTGGGGAATCAAACTGAGGTCATCAGGTTTCTATGGCAAGTACTTGACCCGATGAGCCACCCATTGGCCCCAACAGGGTCCTGATTTTTTTTTTTTGTTTTGAGATGGTTTTATGAGCTCAGGCTGGCCTCCCAACTCCATGTGTAGCCAAGGCTGGCTTTGAATGCCTCCCTTTTCCTCCTATGTCTACCTTCTGAATGCTGGGTTTGCAGTTACTCCGTACCACACCTGACAAAAGACGTTTTTATTTATGTGCTGTTGTTTGGGTGTGCATTTGTGCACATGAGTGTAGTGCCTGTGAAGTCTAAAAGAGAGTACCTGATCCCCTAGATCTAGAGTTACAGGCAGTCGTGAGTCACCTAATGTGAGTGCTGAGACCCAAACTCCCGTCCTTGGGAAGAGCAGCAAATACTGTTTGTTTTTTCTTTTGAGACAGGGTTTCTCTGTGTTGCCCTGGCAGTCCTGGAACTCTGTACACCAGGCTGGTCTCAAACTCATAGCTTGCTGGGATTTGGGGTGTGAGCCCCCACCACCTAACTTGCAGCTAATGCTCTTAATCATTGAGCTATCTCTCCAGCCCCAGTTTAGTTTTGTTTTGTTTTTCCCTTCTGTTTTTCAAAAATTCATAAATTTTGCAGCAGGAATGTTAGTGACTGGCCTTGAACTCACTCTGTAGTCCAGGCCACTTGAATTTATGATTTTCTTGTTTCAGCCCCCTGAGTATTGGAGATTATGTACAGCTTCGCTCCACTAAGCCCAGCTGACTGCATTAGCATTTGTCTGTGAGTTTGTTTGAGACAGGGTCTCACTGTGTAACCCCTTCTCACCTGGGACTTTCCACATATTTAGGGTTGCCCTTGAACCTGTAGCGATCCGTCCCAGGGTTGGGAATACCTTTTCCATTTAGTGTAAGCAGGCTCTTTTGTTTTAATTTTTTGAAACAGCACTTGCTGTCTAACATGGCTGGCTTAGAGCTCACAGGTTTTCATCCCTGAGCCAGGAAATCTTGACACGCAGAACTCTTACTATTGAAAATGAGTTGACTGGGCAAAATCAGAATCTTGATACATTCGTTAGAAAATGCTACTTTTTTGTGGCTACAAGTCTCAGATACATTCCTGCTGCCTTAACCAGTAAAACCCGTAAGGAACACCGCAGGAAGACCTACAACTTTTTTGCCCCAATAGTTTGCTTACTCTTGCTGCTTTTGTGAGTTTGTTTTTGTGTTTTTGTTTGTTTGTTTGTTTGTTTGAGAGATGATATAACCCAGGCTAACCAGGCACTTACCGTGTAGCTGAGGATGGCCCTGAACTCATGAGGGTTGAATTATTGGGATGAATTCCGAGTTCATTGTTGCTCTTCATTTTGGGATTCTGTTTTGCTTTCCGTCCATAGGTGACGGCAGCTTATCTTTCCAGCCAGTTTTGAGCTATCCTTTGGGGGGTTGTCCTTGACTTTTTGCCACCCTGCCTCTGCTGGTTGTTGTCTGTTTCCTCTTGTTCTGCCAGGCAGCTCTTACCATATAGCTGGGCTTCTCCGGTCTAGATTCTGCATCAGACTGTGGGCTCTTTGGATTCATTCAGGGTTACTGCTTAGTAATTCCACTGTTTAGTTTTCTCCTGTTGGCCCAGTACTATTGAGGACATTGTAGTTGCTTAATAAACATGTACTGAAGAAAGTAATGGATATAATTATTTCAAAATGCTGTTTTGGGCCTGGGGAGATTGCTCAATAGATAAAAGCGTGCAGGAACCTGAGTTAGCATCACCAGAACCCATATAAACTGATAGTGCACATTGGAATCTCAGTGCTCCTGGCAGATAGGAAGCCTAGACAGGACTTCCCAGAAGTCTGGGTTATGTGGCCTGGCATACATAGCAGCAGATGAAGAGACCTCAGGGACCGGAGAGGTGGCTCAGTGGTTAAGAGCACTTGCTCCTCTTACAGAAGACCCAGAAGTTTAGTGTTACTTGATTGGTTGATTTTTAGAGCTGGAGGTTAGAGGGGTCTCACTGTGTTCCCTGGGCTGGCACGGAACTCCTGAACTTCAGCAATCCTCCTGCTTCTACGTTTCCAAGAAGCCTGGACTGTGGCATTGTGTCACTGCGTCAGCGCGTCTTCCAGCTTAGAGGTGAATCTCCAGCGTAGTAAGATGGGGTCTACGTCTCTGCCCCTGCAGGGAAGTCTGGAGAAATCACAATATTAACAGTTTGCAGTAGCTGCAGGGTTCTGGTGGAGCCTTCTTGCTTGCTGTTGGGGACAGCTGTGCTGATGAACTCCATACTGGCATAGGTCCGACATGGCTGGCTGAACACAAACACTACCAGCGGATCCTCAGAAACGAGTGCGCACTAATGGAGACAGAGCAGGAAGTTTTACTATGTGTGCTTGTTTGTTTTGGCTCATTTTCTCTGAAGGAAATTAGACTGACTTTAAGACCTTAAAGATAATACATTGGTGATTTGGGGGCACTGTCTAGAGTGTCATTTTTCATGGATGCACACAGTGCCCTGGGTGGCAAAGTGTATGTGTTTTAATTTATTCTTTCAAAGTTCATACGCTTAATGTGCTTTGTTCAGTAAACACCCTCCTCCACCCTCCTTCCTTTCATCCTTTTCTTCTTTCCCCGTTGAACTCCTCCCCTCCCCTCCTACTTGCTGTTCTGTTCCTATGGACTAATGTAATAATTAGAACTGCGGCCCTTGGTTAGCTTAGGATGTTTCTGAACCTATCTGAGCAACTCACTATGCTCCGAGGAAACCCTTACAGTTTGTCACGGAACAGCATTCGGAAATATGTAGAGGTGTTAAGCGTGTGTGAGTGTGTGTTCCGCTGCGTTTCAGTAGGGTTTGCATGAGTGTGGGCGGGGGCAAGGTGTGTTTTCTGTGTGCCTGCTCTGAGTAGGCACATACTTAAATGCCCTGACAGGTATCCCAGGGCGTGGAAAGAAAACAGAGTAGCATTAATAAAATGCTTGATACTGACTGAAGAGCCTGCTCAACTGAAGGGCAGCTGTTTTATGACCAGTCCGTTCCCTCGCTTAGCTGGTTTTTGTTAACAACACATTCACACAGCCTTTTTTGTACATGTGACTGTCAGTGTGCTTCTGTATGCACGCTTAACATATGCACGCGACATAGCTGACTGAAAGCAGTTTTTGTCTTTGTGCTTAGTGGATAGAGGTAGAAAAGCAAGTTTGACTTTATCTTAGCCTTTAGTACTTAACGTTTTGTATTTTGAGACAGGGTCTCACTATATAGCCAGAGCTAGCCAGTCTGGCCAAATTCATAGAGCTCTAACTGCCTCTGACTGCTGAGTGCTGGGGTTAAAGGTGCGTGCCACCACACTTGGCTATATGAAGTATTTTTGGTTGAAGATATTAGATACTAGAACAGCTTCTAAACCCGGGCAGCTTCTAAAATGATGACTGTGGTTCTTTGCCTCCGCAGATGCCATAGTTATTCTTTCAGACCTGGTTGTTTTGTTCTTAGTTATATTCCCCGTGGATCCATTCATAAATGCATAGAAATGTACCAGGCTAAATGTGAGTTGTCTTTTCCTTATTCATCTGGTAACACTATTCTTTTCTGTCATAATTTATTCCTCTTATTTCTGTCTGCTGTTGCATAGACCTGGTTCTCACCTCCAGTGCTGATGGCTCAGAGAATTGTGGCCAGGTTTATATTTGTGTTCTTTGGGTACTGCAGGTGCATAGGGAAACTTTGCCCATGTTGTGTGAAGAATTTATTGACCCTTACACCCATGGCCTGACAGTGCCTATCAGTCAGTAGGCTTTCTGCAAACGTGCGATGGAAGTTAATGCTTTTTTTTTTTAGGTTTATTTATTTATTATGCATACAATGTTCTGTTAACATACACACACCAGAAGAGGCACCAGATCTCATTATAGATGGTTGTGAGCCACCATGTGGTTGCTGGGAATTGAACTCAGGACCTCTGGAAGAGCAGCCGGTGCTCTTAACCTCTGAGCCATCTCTCCAGCCCCCGAAGTTAATGCTTTTTTCATTAAAAAAAAAAATTTCACCTATATAAACATTTGATGATTGTTCGCTTTATTGTTGCATCAAAAAAAAGATTTTGAAGTTTTCTTTTTTTATTTCTTTTTCCTTTTTCTTTTTGACACAGTCTCATGTAGATCAGTCTGGCCTAGAGTTCACCATGTGGTCAGGATGACACTGAATTACTGCACACTGTGTTCTTAGGGTTAAATCCAGGGTCTGTGCTTGTTTGGCAAGCCCTCTACCCGCCGAACTCAATCTACAGCCCTGCTTTGTTGACGTAGTTCTGGCTGGCCTGGAACTCACTGTATAGTCTAGGCTGGCCTTGAACTCTCAGAGATCTGACTGCCTCTGCCACTTCAGTGCTGCCATTCCCTCACCCCCGTGCCTTTTTTTTTTTTTTTTTTTTTGTGATGGGTTTCTCTGTAGTCCCATCCATCCTGGAACTAGCACTGTAAACCAGACTGGCCTTGAACTCACAGAGATCTGCCTGCCTCTGCCTTCCGAGTGCTGGGATTAAAGGCATGTGCCACCACTGGCCGGCCCCTTATTTGTTTTTATTAAAGACAGGTTCTCTGTGTGTGGTCCAGACTAGCCTAGAACTTGGTCCAACCCAGAAAAACCTCAAAGTCATATCCTCTTGTGTCAGATTTCCTTGTAGTAGAATTACAGACATAAACTGTCACCTCTAGCTTGAGAAGATTTATTTTCAGGACTACCAAGAAGAAGGCTGCCATGATGGTAGTGTTCTAGATATGGCTTTGGACAGATCCTACCTCTGTCCCCTTTCTGACTCAGGAGCTCTGGATTGCATACAGAAGTTCATTGTGTTGAACTGGTCTAGACCAGTCTCTTATGAAGTAGGAAGTGTGGTAGCCTGGGTAAAGCTTTTTTTTTTTTTTTTTTTTTTTTTTTTTAGCAGATACCGAGTCTTGGGAATTCACTGGACCCCTTCACATCTGCTGTAGCTCCTTATGTGACAAGACGTTGTGTCTTTTCATAGTTCACAGTGTCAAGTGACCACTGCTTATTCACACTTTGGAGTGGAGTGACTTGTTCCTTGGAGCCCAGGAAAAGAGAGCTAGGGCCTCGCGCCAGGTTCGACTGTTTAGCTTTGCTTCTCTGATGTCCTGGTAGGATGCTCTAGAATAAAGCCTCTTTCTTTCTCTCTCTCTGCTGTAGTATCAGCAAATGGCCAGCTGTCACTCTCTGTTTTCAGACAGGATCATGTTAATGTACCTGACTGGCCTGGCCTCAAACTTGTGGTACTCCGCCTGCACTGGCCTTCTTGGTGTTGGATTAAAGGCACGCACCAGATTGCTTATGGAAGTTCTGGTTTTCATAGTTTACCTGCGTGCTCTCTCTCTCTCTCTCTCCCCTTTTTTCTTTTTGGTTTTTCGAGACAGGGTTTCTCTGTAGCTTTGGAGCCTGTCCTGGAACTCACTCTGTAGATCAGGCTGGCCTTGAACCTTCTCTGTCTCCCAAGTGCTGGAATTAAAGGTGTGTGCCACCTGTACCTGGCGTTTATCTGCTGCTCTCTTACAGTCAGATTTCTCCTTCCCTGTTAAGAATCCTTGGCAGTTCCTGTCCTTCTCATCTGCATGGTCTAAGAATCTTACTACTAACAGCTTTCTGTGGTTCTGAAACGATGGGGTTAGTCTCAGGGTTCTCCTAGAATGAATGGTGTTGGCTTAGGATGTGTTTTGTCTGCTTGTATGCTGTATTGGTATTTCATGTTATATTTCCAACCAAGTGCTGGACCAGTTAAATTTGGTAGACATGTCAACAGTTTGGTTCATATTGCAGACCTTTTGAAGCTATACGTATAAATGGTATTAATATAGTTATCCATTGCTTAAAGATTAAATCAGGTTTGCTATTTTCTCAAGCCATGTGCACCAGGTTTCTGAGTAGGAATTCTCTGTTTTGTTTACCGGTTTTGAGGCCTAACTATGCTTTCTTCGATTTTTTTTTTTTTTTTGTTCTAGGGAAGTTAGGGAGCACTAGAGAACAGGTGCTGATATTGTGTGTGTGGTAGATTTAGATTCTAATGCCTGTTCTTGGGCCCTAATTGCGACAACACGTGTAGATTAGTGTACTACACGAAATAAGCAGCGGCTGGTACAGCCGGAGGACGGAGTGACCGGCTTAGCTACTGCCTGCCGCTGGGTACAGAACACCCAACACCTACCTCTAATCCACCCGCTTGTCAGAGCTGTGACTCAGGCGGTCCCTGCCCTTGGGGAACTTACGCGCTAGGGTGTTAGAGACTTTCTCGTGCCTTAAGGGTATGAGGACAGTCTTGTCTTCCCCAGGTGACTGATTGCTGCAGTTGTTTTCTTTTCTCACCTGCTAACTCGTGGTTGGGCTTCCCAGATGGTGGAACTGAAGATCCGGGCTGAGCATGTTTTAGGATCTGCACGACTTGGTCAGGCTTGCCTAACGAGTACACCCTTTGTTCTTAAGGCACGTGGGGATTGTGTTGTACATAAGTGCGTGTGCATATTAGTCTGTGGGTGGAGACAGTGTCTGACCCTCCAGCATCCATGTGCTGAAGGTGAGAGAGAGATTTTGAAAAGTTAACATCTTGCCTGAGGGCTAAGGATGTAGCTCCCTAGTAGAATATTTGCTTAGCAGGCGCAAGGTCACTGTAGTTTCAATCTCTAACACCACACACACGAAATAATAATGCTAATAACAAATTAAAATTTTGTCTTCCTTGATCACAACAGGATTGGTGGTTTTTTGTTTTGTTTCATTCCACAGCCGAGGCTGGCCTCACACGCATGGCAATCCTCCTGCCTTAGTGTCCTCAGTGCTAGGATTGCAGGTATTGCCCACTAGAACTAGCAGGACTTTGGTTGTTATTGTTGTTTTCTAGACAGGGTTTCTTTGTGTAGCCCTGGCCATCCTGGAATTCGCTCTGTAGACCAGGCTGGTCTCCCACTCAGGGATCCACTTGCTTCTGCCTCCCTAGTGCTGGGATTAAAGGTGTGCACACCATTGCCTGACTTTTTTCTTTTAATAAAAATTTTATTTTACGTATATAAGTGTTCTGCCTACACGTATGTACATGCACCACATGTGTGCCTGGTGCCTGAGAAAGTCAGAAGGCATCAGCTCTCCTAGAATTGGCGTTATGAATGGCTGTGGCGCACCACGTGGGTGCTGAGAACTGAACGCAGGGCCTCTGCAGGAGCACCCGGTGTTCTTCACTGCCGAAGCAGTTAGCCAGACCAGGATTTGCTACTCTTACCCAGGTTCTTGTCCTTAGATCTCCGAGATCTGCCTGTGCCTGAGTGCTAAGATGAAAGGCATGGGCCACCACTGCCCAGCTGAATTCAGAGTCTTGTGTTTTAAAGCGAGGGGGCATCTCTTCGCCAGTCCTTCCTTTCTCATTGTGGATTGAACCTAGGACCGCATGTAGTTAGGCTGCATGCAGCGCTGTCGGTGGGCTCTTCCTCTGCCTGCAGTATGAGCAGTGCAAGCGCGTACTTGGAAAGAGAACAAGCTGCAGCACCCTGGATGGAAAGTGGGAGTGAACACAGTGGGTGACAGGGTGCCCTTCACCTGAACTAGCTGATGAGGAACAGTAGTTGCTTTCAGAAATTCCTCTAGGACTGGGCTCCTATAGGGATGGGCTCCTCATTCTGTGGGGCATGGGATGATGTTTTCAGAAAGATTTAAAACTATTTTATGGGTATGACCTAAGGTAAGTACTGGACCATAGTTGGTATTAAGTCGTTCATTTGTTGAGGCTCTTTGGACAAGGTGGTGCATCTACCCTGGGAAATAATACCAAGAACATCTTTTTCCATCCCTGGCATGATTTCCTGTTTGACTTTGGATGGGAATGAGTTGAGGGAAACTTTGTATTTTTTTCTGGCTTTAAAAAAAAAACAAACCAAAACAAAAACAACAAAAAGCTGAAGCCTGGCATGGTGGTCCTCACCTTTAATCCCAGCATTCCGGGGCAGAGGCAGGCAGCTCTCTCTGAGTTCAGGACAGCCAGTGCTACATAGAGAAACCCAGTCTCAAAATTGCATCAAACAAACAAACAAAAAACCCAAGAAAGTTCTCTGTGAATGCCGAGCCCCAAGAAATCCATCACTTAGGCATGCAAAGTCCCCCAACTGTGCAGTATCCTACCAGGCGGCTGGCACTCTGCGCCTTCCAGGGAAATCAGTCCTGTACGGAAAGCCTGCTGGCCCTGGGAAGCATGTACGCTCAGCCCTAGAAGAAATCACAGGAAATAATTAAACAGAGAAGGTCAGAGAAAGAGGAAGTGGTTGTGTTGTTTCTGATGCGAATAGCATTGTTGTTACTGGGGATCAAGATGATGATGTTTAAATCTCCTGCCATGTGACTGCTTGGGGCTTTGATTGTATTTAAATTGTGGCCCTTTTAGTTTATTCTTTTAGACAGCAATCTTCTTAGGAAATGAATTGCTTTTAGGTCTTATCAGGAATCCCTGTATGCCTAAGCAGAAATCTTAAGTGAGAGTTGCTTATAGCCAAGCATTTAAATGGGATGACTGTCAAGACTATTAGAGGTTAATTTTAAGTGTCTGCAGTTCTCCTTAATTCTCCTGATTAAACACTTTAACATAATAGTTTCCTTAATTGGAATAATGATGGAATATTAGCATGCATATTAAACCATTTACCTAAATTTGAATAGGGTTAAAATGTAAATGTTCCGTCACTTGTCAGTTCTTACTCTTTGGAGATGATTCCTGGTAAGAAATGGAAAAAGACTGGAATATGAATTGGAGGAGGGAGGGCTGTACTTGGACCCGGCTGCTGGAGCTCTGAGAATAGACCAGAAGGCTAAAATAAGTGAGAAATTCTTTGTCTCCCCCAAAAGAAGTACTAAAAACATGCAAGCCTGCAGTTCTTCTGTAGGGAGATTGGGACCCTGTGGTTTATTAGTCTGCCATATTTTTCTTTCAGAGGATCGTGAGTAAGGCCTAAGGTCCATTCCCAGGAAGTCTTTTGTAGAACTTTTTTTTAAAAAAGATTGTGTATTTTTTTTAACTATGCATGTATGTGTATTTGGATATGTACATGTGAATGCAGGTTTCTGAGGAGGCCAGAAAGGGGTGTCATCCCCCGGAGCCAGAGTTGTGAGCAACCCAACTTGGGTGCTGGGAAATGATCTTAGGTCCTAACGGCTGTCTCTCCAGCTCCTGTGGATCTTTTAAAATTGGTTTTGGTTTTGTGTGTGCCTATCTGTGGACACGTGTGCACCACAGTGTGCGTGTGGTGGTCAGAGGACAACTTTTGGGATTTCTTGTTTGACCCATGTGTGTCCTAGGGGTTGAACTCAAGTCATGAGACTCAGGAGCAGGTGACTTTACCTGCGGAGCCATCTGACCAGCCCTAAGCTGCAAATCTTGAATTGACTAACTACCCAATATTTCACAAGAAGTAGCTGGCATCCTTTATGTCACCTAAGTGTGCTTACCATGATCATGACCATGGTGGTGACCCTCAGCCATGACCAGTGTGTTGACCATGAGCCATGACTGCCGTGTTGACCCTCAGCCATGACCATCGTGTTGACCATGAGCCAGTACTTCTTCCTTATAGACAAGGTGAAAAGTTAGGTCTCCTTAAAGCAGGAGGAATTAGGAGTGAATTGTGCATTGCTCAGCTTGGCCCATCTCCTCACGCTGCAGTCATTAAACACAATGCCTTTTCTGTGCAGTTCTTTCTGTAGCAGAGGAGAAGCTGCCCCAACTCTGAAAGTTTAAATGGATTCCAAATAGTAAAGAAGACAGGTTGCCACATGTAATGAGTTCTGGGATTCAGGACATTTAGATACCCGCCTTTTTTGCCACTAACCTGCTGTGTGGCTTTAGGTATGATTATGTATGTCCTTACATACGATAAAATAACACTGCAGGGCTCTTCTAGAGGCAGGTGTTATAATGAGACCCCATTTAAAAAAACAAAAGTTAGGACTGGAGAGATGGCTTAGCAGTTAAGAGTGCTCACGGGTTCAGTCCCCAACACCCACATACTTAATCTCTGTCTGTAACTCTGGTTCCAGGTGCTCTTATCTCCTCTTCTGGCTTCCTTGGGCTCATGCAAGCATGTAATGCACATAAACTTCATGCAGGGACACACACACACACACGTTGGGAGTATAACTCAGTGATAGAGCACTTGCCCAGCACGCGCAAAGTCCTGGTGTGAGCTCTTGTTCATAATAAATGAAAGTGTGTAGAGCCAAGCATGGACGTACAGGAGGCAGAGGCAGGAGGATCATGAGTTTGAGGCTAGCCTGGTCTACACAGCAAGTTATCTAGGACATCCAGCACTATGTAATAGAGAGGTCCTGTCTCAAACCAACAAGCAAAATAGTAAATAAATAAAAGTAAGCACCAAGCCCATGCAGATGCCTTGATCCCAGCTCTGGTGAGGCAGGGGTAGGTGGATTTCTGTGAGACCTTGTTTCAAAAATTGAAAAATAAAAACAGAAAACTTCAAAAAACTCTTCTTCACTCTTCTATTTTTTTCTCTTAAATAGAGAATAAAAGAAACTGATTTTTTTTTTAATTATCATACCAGCCAGGCAGAGTTGGTATTCTGTAGGTCTTGAGTTGAGTGTTGACTCCTACAAGGACGCTAGTACATTTGCAGGGAGAGGCAGACCAGCCAGACTGGGGAGGGGCCGAGTCTTGTCCATAAGCTTCCACCACAAGCAAGACAGCCCATCTGCAAGTTCGTGTAGGTTCATGTATCTACTGAGGCTGAGTTTGGAGGCTGCCAAGTGCTGGGCCAACAGAGTAGGTGTGTGGGCTTTTGCTCCTGAAGCCAGACTGGAGAGCAGGCAGATGACGAAGTGATAAGATGGTAATATAAAACGAGGGAGAGGGTGTGGGCTGCCTTGCAGTCAAGGAGGCCACTTGTCTGACTTGGCTGATAGGACTTTTCTGTTTGGGTCTAGCTAAGCACTGAGGGCGTGGATGGAGAAACCTGCTTTCACCAGAGGCCGTTGGCGTGTTCGTAGGAAAGTCCTCTGGGCAGGTTCAGAACAGTAAAGCAACTTGCTTTGACAGTCAGGCATGCTCCTTAGCACCCCTGTGAGGGCTTCCTGTCTGTCTGTTTTCATATTGCTGCCCCCCACCTCACCCCACTCACTATTAGAGAAATGGCAGGTGCGCAACGGGGTAAAGCGTTTGCCGCTCACCGCTGCGTGTTTAGAGCTGGAGAAGGTTCTGGGAAATGACAAGCTCAGGTCCCTTCTTGGACACATAAATTGTAGTCTGGCAAGGCAGTTATACAGCCATGGTGTGGTTTGAGCTATGTCAGGGAGATATCATCTGGTCTTGGTCGCATCCCATTTTGGGCTTTATATTAAACATTTGAGACTTCCATTAGCTCTGAGTTGTCAAAGCCCAGGAGACAGGAAGGAGGCGGAGTCGGCATCCGTTCAGCTCCATGTGGCCCACGTAGATGTTGAACCATCAACAGGAACAGATTGCTAGCCTTGGTCACATGCTGTGCAAGGGTGAGACAGATGAGCTTCCAAGTGCTGTTCCTGTGTGTGTCGCCCGTGGCTTGGCAGGAGGTTACAGGAAGTTTGGGAGTGGAGGCAAGGGGCCTCCAGATGGCTGTCCTGGGAGAGAGGAGATGAGCCCTCAAACAGTTGAAATACACAGAAAGTTCCCAGGATTCTGCATCTGGGCGATGGAGGGAAAGTTTCTGTGACTACCTATGGTTTTTTCTTGCTACCCAGCCCAAACTTTCTGTGCTCCTGTGTGCTTTTGATATTTACTGCCTGTTTAAAAAACAGTAAGGAAAAATGTTTCTCCATGACCAGTAGAGCCACACCTCCTTCCTTCTCCTTGCTGTAACGATTCTGATAGCATGATGTTGTCGCAACAATGTAGCTAAACTACCAGGCATCCCAGTCTGGCATCCCTGCCCTCCATCCTAGAGACCAGCATATCAGATATGCCTTCCAGGCTCTCACTGTGTACCCCAGACTAACCTAAAAGTCACAGCATTTTCTCCTGCCTAAGCTTCCTGGGTACTGGGGTTACACGTCTGTGACACCATGCCTTGCCAGTCAGCCTGCCTGGATCTTTCCTCTCCTCCTCTCCTCCCTTCCCTCTTTCCTCCTTCCCTCCATTCCCCCCACCCCCGGTCTCCATCTCCCATCTTATAAGAATGTTGTGTTTACACATGTGCCCTTGCATCCAGTATTTGCCTGGCTCCCAGGGATGGAAATCTGTTGTTAAGAGGTGCGGGCCATGTTCCCTGTGCCCGGCTAGCGTATACCCGAAATAATTACACAGAAACTGTATTCATTTAAATACTGCCTGCTCCATTATCTCCAGCGGACTCCTACACCAGAACTCAGGCCGTCAGCTGGTGTGGCAAGTACTTTTGCCTGTTGAGAATGACATCTCCTTGGTCCCAATGGTGTTTAAGTAGGACAGTTAACCAACAGCTTGATCAGAACTCCACAAGCACTCTGTTCTAAGAAATGGAACTTTAGCTAGTCACAGTTGGTTTACCCCTATAATCCCAGCCCTTGGAAGGATACCTGCTCCTCTAAAGAGGACCAGGAGTTCAAGGCCAGACTCAGCCACATATGCAGCTCCCGGCCAGCGGCCAGCTGGTCTGTATGCGAGCGCATTTGAGAGAGAGTGGACGATGGAATCCTGAGTTCGCTTGTGCTCTTCTGAGCCTGGGCTCCCATTTTCATCCTTGTTCACTGGTGTCTCCCTCTCAGCCCATCCTTCCTAGTTACTGGTTTCCCCTTCTCTGCCTGCCCTCCCACCCCTTGCCTCTGTTCTACCTTTAGAGAAGTTTGAGGGAGATGAACTTCGAAACTGGCCAGAAATGCCCACAGTCGTGCATTTGTAATTAAGGGCCCTAAAGTTTGCCAAGTCTACAAATTTCTACTGTACAGCATCATGACAAGGTCGTCTTGATGGCGGTTTGGGCCTCTGAGAAAGAAGTCCAGACAGCCTTACAGCTGGGCTCTTCTGCCTTTGTTTCTCTCTCTCCCTCTCCTGTTTCCTGAGACAAGAGTTTCTGTGTAGCCCAAACTAGCCTTACACTCACCATGGTCCAGTGGGTATAAGCTCAGCTCAGTCCTGTTACTTGTGTTCCTGAGTATTGGGATTACAGTTGGTGTGTGCTGCAAGATGCTTGTGTGTGTAGGGGTACATGTAGGACCTCGTGTAGTCTAGGCTAGCCTCAGACTTGCTGTGTAGCTAAGGTTACCTTCGAACTTCTGACCTTTCTAGTTCCATCTCCCCCGTAGGCACCACCGCGCCTGATTTTATGTGGTGCTGGATGCAGCTCAGGCTTCATGCTTGCTGAAGAACACCAGTTGGGCTGTACCCCCAACCCTAATCTACGTTTTTTACGTGATGCAAATGTAGTCCCTCTGCCTGCAAAACAGTTTTGAGATCTGCTTCCTAAACTGAAATTATATCCCCATGTTCATTCTCCTAGGTGCCTAACCACTGAGCTCTCAGTCATCTTAAAGGCCACCTCTGTGCCACACTTCAGCCACTCAGCGTTCTTAACAGTTCCTGAGCGTGTGTTTACACAGACTGCATTTTATGAAGTCCATAAAGACATATTTACCCATCAAGTCACCAGCCGCTCCAAAGGTCGGCTTCCCTAGGCTCGTATGAAAGGTTCTTAACTCCAAGCCAATTAGCACTAAGATGGATGCCAATTAAGGCAAGGAAATGAGCTGTTCTGTTAACTGTCCACCCCTCACTCCTTGTCCTCAGCTGGAGCTTGGTTTTCCAAGTTTCTTCATGACAGTTACTTCTTGTAACCCATGCATGGGTGGCCCATTATGGCACCTAGGCAGAAGGGCCACTTGTCACGGTGCCATGTGGGAGTCCTGTTTAAAAGACTCTGATGGACATCACTGTGAAGCCAGACCGTGCTGGGGCTTCTTCCCTAACTCCATGTGTGACAGGAGCGTCGTTAGTGGTAGGGAAGAAGGGAAGGAGAGTCAGGCTACCTCGCAGCTGCTTTCAAAGCGTCCCGAGTCCTCAGAGGGTTACTGTGGGAGTTGGTGAAAAAATGTGCCCGGTACGTGGGAAATGAACAGTTCAAGAAAGGTAGCAGTAGATGGTAGTAACAGGGAAGATGAGAACTTAAGAACTAACCATGAGATTAACTGGTGGGTTGTCCATAGTGCAGTCATAATCAGCAGTCAACCTTCGGTCTGGCTGGCGACCCCTTCCCCATCCAGATGGCAGCCAAGCATCCTACACTGAGAACCCTACCAAGGGAGTGGGTACCTGTAGACTCTTCCCATTTCTGTAGATCTGTGATTTCGCTGTTTTTTGTTGCTTGAGACAGGATCTTCTGTAGCCCTGGCTGGCCTCTATCTCTGAATTCAGCCAAGGATGACCTTGAAGTACTGGGTTGGTGGGTACAGCCACATACCTGGTTCCACGTTGGCTCTTTCTGTTGTTTGACAGACGCTTGCTTCTGCCTCCAAAGTGTTGGGGTTACAGGTGTGAGCCACCACGTCTGGCATGTCTGGTAAAGACTTCTGACTGCACAGGGTGTCCGGGGACTCCAGGAAAGAAATGGGACAAGAGAACGTAAGAGAGTATGATCTAATATGAACATTGAGTGTTTTATCTCCTTCCTTATACACTGGACAGAGACAGGGTCCCACCAAACCTGGAGCTTGTGGCCAGTGAACTTCCCCCACCGCCCCCCCATCCTCCTGCTCTTTTTGCCTCGCTGTGCCAGTGTAGGTGCTGGGAACTGGAACTCTAGTTAAGTGCTCTCACCCTCTGAGTGATCTCCCTGGCCCTTTGGGATCATTTTTGACATTCTTTTTCTGCCCCATTGGTCCTGTTTCCTCATAGCTTTCCCTGCATTGTTGTTTGTCCTGGAAAGTGGAAGTACCTAGGACATCCTAGTCTCTCATGATGGGAGACTCCAAGAGCCCAAGGGAGCATTGTCCACAAAGGCGACTCTAGGGAGGTTGTCTGTTTGCCTTCCTGTGCTCTTTTCACCCAGAATAAAGCAGGGACAGGTAGTGTCTCTGTCTCCACATGTAAAAAGTCAGTGTTACTCATCAAGTGAGAATAAGTACAGTTGATTTGTTTGTTTGTTTGTTGTTTGGTTGGGTTTGATTTTTTTTTTTTTTGAGTCAAGCTCTCATTACGTAACCCTAACAGGCCTGGAATTCGTAGAGATCTGCTTGCTTCTACCTCCAAGTACTGGGATTCAAGGCGTGCCCCATCACCCCTGGCCTAATGAGGGCTATTTACAGAAACAGGAGCAACTTATCAGAGGCAACATCGCTCAAGTACGTGCCTCTCCCTTCCCCAGCAACTGTTAACTGTCTACAGGTCCCAGGAAGGGGTGGGGCTTTGCGATAACCCTTCCCTTTTAAGACAGGGTCTTCTGCTATACCTCAGGCTAGCCTTGAAATTGAAGCTGTTTTCCTACAGAAGTCTGCCAGGTTCTGAAAGTACAGGTGTGAGCCCCCATACTTCGTTCTGACTGGTCCTTGGTTTAAGCAACTAGAGAACAAAATTTAGGTTTGCAAAGCAAGTGGATGGGTGGATGTGTGATGTCTGCTGTGCGCTGACTCAACCAAGACTGGCTTCAGATCAGCTGTGCCTTCTGCCCACCCGACAGAGAGGAGAATAAGCATTTTATACAGCGTGTCACGGAGGGAATGACCTGTTATGCAAGATGTCTTTCACTTGCACCACTCAAATCTGGCCTCGTAGCAGTGGCTTGGAACCTCGTCCTGCCACGCGTCTAGAAGATAATGACAATTTCAGTGGTTTGAAAATTGACCTGTTGAGCTTCTGTTGTGTATCTTATCCTTGAGTTCAGTCACCCGTATTATGCACACCCCACCCCACATCAGAACACAGACGTAACCTCCTCAAGTTCCTGGTTAGGAGGTTATTGGGAGCCAGGTGTGGTGGCACAAGCCTTTACACCAAGGCCGGAGAGTTCCAAGGTCGGCTTCCTGTATAACAAATTTGAGGCCAGCCTGACCTGCACAAGACTCGGCTCCAAGCAACAACAACGACAGGTTATTGACCTAAGAATGAAGGAACTAAATGTCCCTTTTGATAAAAGGCTTAGATCTTTCAACTGCCTTGTGTAGCATCAAGCTATGGGGCCAAAAGCTGGGATTGGCCCTGCCCAGTTCCCAAGCTTTCTGGTATGGGGCATCCTGCCTCTAAGGAAGTGGTAGGTACTTTCCTTCCCTTTATCAGGCCATTCAAGTGGAGCAGGTTAGCTCCCAGCCAGAGGGGAAGAAAAGCTTGGTATTAACTCTGACCCTTCCCTATGGGCTGCAAAGTGGGATGATCTGCCAACCAGAAGGAAAGTGACCTGTCACTAGCCCCTGCCCCCATGCCCCTCCCCAGATATAAAATGTCAGGGATATGATGGGATATTGTCTCTGCCTTTCTAAGAGCCTTTCTCAGTCTTGGAGATAAAACTGTGGCGCATCAACACGGCATGGGGCAAGTGAGTCATCTCTAGCAAAATCAAGCTGTTGGTTGCAGGGCTAGATGGGGCGGGTGTTGCTTGCTTTCTTTTCTAAGATTTATTTGTTTTTACTTTATGCATATGCTTGTTTTGCTTGCATCTGTGTTTGTATAACACATGACCTTAGGAGCCAGAAGAGGACATTGGATTCACTGGAACTAGAATTGAAGAACGGTTGTGAGGTACCATGTGGGAACTGAACCTAGGTCCTCTGCAAAAGAACTGAGTTCTCTTACCCTCTAAACCATCTCTCAAGCCCTGATTTCCTTTTTCTCGCTTTCTTTAACGTTTCTCGTTGGGAGTCAGAATTTTGAGGGTTGGAAGATGCAGTTCCATGGGCGGAGGGGTGAGATGGGGAATATCAGAAATTGTACTTTGAGCTCATTGCGGTAGCACACCTGCTGTTCCAACCCTAGGAGACTGAGGCAGGAGGCTCACTGCAAGCTCCAGATCACCTGAGACTATAGAGCAAGTTCTTGACTCAAAAGAAAGGGAGCAAGAGGGAAGACAAGGAGGAAAAAGACAAGGGTGTAGGATTTTTATATAAAATTGGGCCCATTCGGGATGGGGGGGGGTCAACTTTTAGACTTTGTGAGACTATTAACTTCAAAGACCTGGCAGGATTTGCTTTTCTAACTTCTGGGTGGCACTGCTAGTCAGAAGGACACTCCACCATTAAATGCAGACTGTAGTGCCATTAAAAACAAAATGGGTTTACTTCTGGGCAGCAGAGGTGCACATCTTTAATCCCGCACTTAGGAGGCAGAGGTGGGAAGATCTCTGGGTTCTAGGACACCCAGGGCTACGTAGATAGACCCTGTTTTGGAAAGCAAAAGAAAAGGGTATATATTTATCTGTAAACATGCGTGGGTACATATATGCTGCAGGGCAAACGTGCAGGTCATAAGATGACTCGAGGGAATCGATTCTGTCCATCCGTCACGTTGGTCCTGAGGATCAAATTAGGTTTTCCGAGTTGGCACAACTGGCACTTTTGCTTGCTGAGCCATCGCATGTCCCCACAGCACCATTTTAAGTTTTTTAAAAAACCTTTTCATGTTTACTTCTGCATGTGTGTGTGTTAGTTTGTCCATATATGCCTGCAGAGGCTCAAAGGCTTGGGCCTGTAGTTCAAGGCGATTATGAGCCATTAGACGTGGGAATTGGACTCCAGTCTTCTGGAAGAGCAACAAGCACTCCTAACTGCTGACCTATCTCCAGCCCCCACAGAACATTGAGGTCTGGGGAGCTAAACCCAGGTCACACAGTTGTGGAGGGCCTGGCAGGCCTGTTTTCCTGCTGAGCTCCTTGAGGAAGGAGTGTGCTGCCCACTCCAGGAGGTCAGCTTGAAGGGGGCTTCAGAACTAGTGAGAACTGTGGGATGCAAAGGGGGAAGTCATTCAGCAGAAGCCCTGGTCTTCTCAGGCAGGAGAGCCCCTGGTGGGAGCAGGAGGGTGGCTCAGCCTGAGGACTGGTGGAGGAACTCAGATGGAGCTGCTTAAATTAGTTCAGAGTGAGAAATGTAATTACCATGCTTGCTCAAACCAAGTGTCTGAACATTGTTATACAATGTGGTGTAATCACAGAAAAGGGGTTTGAGGCTGCCGCACTCCCACAAAGTAGCCTTTGTGTTCATGGAACCCTGTGCCGCTCGCTGATTAATCTGGTTGGGGGGGGTTGGATCCCATTAAGTTCAGGTGTGTGTACTGAACTTACTTTGGGGGAGCTTTTGTCATGCTCTTTTGGGTAGTCATTCACAGTTGCTTTGCATCTGTAGCAAGTGCCTGGAGAGGCACGTGGAAACAGTGTTTAAGCACTTTAGCTAAGGATACTTGGGTCGGAGTAAAGATCCCAGAGGTAAAGCAAGATGGTGCCTCACCACTGCCAACCGCTGTTTGAAGGACATTGATGTAGCTACGTGGAAGTCACCTTCCTCCATCAGCATGCGTTCTGTCGGCTGTGCTTCCGTCCATCAGGCTGGGAAATAGCACGAGAGGGCAGCTTGACTGCTGATTTCACCATTTGTTGGTCATATGACTTGGGGCAGGTAGTTTTCTCTCTGAAAAAGATGGGCTGATGTGTATGTTACTATGTAGCGGTTTGTACATGAGGGTTTATTAGAAAGCTTGTCTGTGGCATAATCACATTCACAAAGACACGTTCCAGAAGGCAGACATACCTGGTGTAGTGACAAGACAGGGCAGTGTGGTAGGAAGCAGGTGCCCAGAGCTAAGTGAGGCCCACAACTGGGCCACTGTAGCCTGTCGGGGAAAGGTGTTTAGCAGAAGGGAAGATCTGTTTACACTGGGGTGCATGGTGCCTGGCGTGGCAGAGCTGTGCTGTTCTTGGTAAGAAATGGACGTGCATCTTCCCATGCATGCATCCCATGCAGGCCTGAGATCCTCCTGCTGCCTCAGCTTCGTGGTCCAAACCTACAGCCTGCACATTTATGTGTTGGGTGCCTTCTTCCTGGCCTTGTGTCCCAAGATCTGTGGACTCTGGCTCCCAGAGACCCCGTGGAGGACCAAGTATCTGCCTGTTTTAGTCATTGCTGTGTTGTGCGTCTGGGTCTCAGGAAGTGCCTGATGGATGAATGGGCGGATGAATGAATGAGGTGCAATATGAATAAACATCAGTGTTAAATTATATGTGTTCCTTGAGAAAACTCAAGAAACTCATTATAGAGTTAAGACAGTTAAAAAAGCAACGCAGTTTGGTCATAGACAAATAGTATAAACTTGTGTATATCTGGTTGCCACGCATTTCATTACAGTTTTATTTTAATTTTAATCGTGTGTTTGTGTGGGGTATGTGCCAGTGGAGTCCAGAAGAGGACATCGGATCTTCTGGACCTGGAGTTCAGGCATAGTTGTGATTGCTGAGAACCAAGCTCAGGTCCTTTGCAAAAGCAATACTTGCTTCTAACTTCTGAGCCATCTTTCCAGCCCCAATAATAAGTTTTATATATTTAACTTTGTGAGTGTATTTGACTATAGATTTTAATAGCTTAACATGGCTGGCTTGCCCATAGAGTTCTTAAAACAGTTCAAAGTTGTGTTTTACGTGTGCTAACGTTCTGAGTTGGATCCCCAGGTCAAAAATAAAGCAAATATCAAAGGGGAACACTGTTAGTGTGAACATTCCGTGGTTATTGGCTCTCAACGTGTGTGTGTGTGTGTACACAAGCATATGCTGGGAAGCTACCCCGAGGGCCTTGTGTTCTTCTGCCAGCAGATCTACCTTGCAGTGGCTTCTGGAGGGCAGTGTCCACTCGGTACGGTGGTGCCCATCAGTGGCAGCAGGTGACTTGATGTGTTGGCCTTCCTCAGTTTTGCTTATTGCAGGGGTCTTGCTGTGTCAGCACAGCTGGGTGGCAGGCCAAGGTCCTGCCCCTAATAAGTTCCTGGTCTTTGCTTACCAATGTTCTGGAGCCTTGTTTCAGGTTTCCACACTTGAATTTGTTTTCAGTGTTTGGAGGTTTTTCTCAGTGCTCTCAAGAAGTCTAGCGCACTTAATCCCTCCTGGAAACAGTTGTTTCCTGAGGAGGGTTGCCCTGTTTGCTGGTGGGCACCACAGTACCGCCTTGCTTTTCTGCAGCAGCTCCTAGAGCTTGGCTATTTCTTGTCCACTGTGGACTCAGGGCAGTCTGAAGCTCTGGATTTTCCTCTGGGGGTTGCAGTTTGGCTGTGTGTCGTCGTCGCTGGTCTCAGCGTTCAACACAAAGGAGGTTGCACTGAAGTTCTTGGGGTGAGAGGTACTGGTGGCAGGATTCTTTTCTACTTCCCAGCTCGCTCGGAAATGCTCAGTATTGTCTAAGCCAAATCCCCTCACTCCTTTTTCCTGTTACAGTGCTGAGATTGAACCCCATGCTCCCTGGGCAAGTTCTCCACCATTGAACAACTTTTGTAGCTTTGCCTCCTGTCCACTTTCTGTTTTAGATACTGGGTCGAGTTCTAGAGTCCTGGGAGTACTGTTGTCTGTCACCATGTATCAGGTTTTTGGTTCTTTGGTAGCGGGGGCGGTTAGCAGGATCTCACTAAATTGCCTTGAATTTGTAGTCTTTCTGTCTCGGCTTCAAGTGTATGCCACCATGCCCAGCTAACCCCTGTGGTTACACAGCATAGCAGAGCTTCCGTGGTGCAGAATGAAAGCCCACATGCGTGTTGGCATGCCTTTTAGGTTTTGCTCATTTCTGAATCATCAGAGAATCTCTTTGGATACAGATGTTTTGTGGAATTTCATTTATTTCAGCAACCATATAGGTAGGAGTTTAGCTCTAGTCAATGTCAAGACATTGTACTTTTATTAAGAAATCTGATGGTTGTGACCATGTTTCTTTTCTTACTACTTCAGCTCTGTAAAGACTGGAACCCTCCACCCCAGGGCCTGTCCTGTCCCTTTCTCCTGGCTCTGTATAGTCCGGCCTGGGTGGCACCTTGCCCCCCTCTAACTTCACTGACTTTGTGTGAGTCACATTCAGGCTGATTTCTCCAGTTTGGCCTTTCCCGGGACTCAAGGTATCTAATGGTAGCTCCACGTGGACCTGTGGACAAGCACAAGCACCTGACTTCAGTGTTCATAAGAGTGTGCTCCATCTAACTTCACAGCCTTGGCGGATGGCACTGACCATTCTTTACTGTCACTCAGATACCAAGTCCCTGGTATCTTTGACACCCCCCCCCCCACACACATATGCTTAGTTGCCATGCCGGGGATTGGACACACTAGGTGCTGTTTGCTGAGCTACGTCCTCCTTCTTCAAGACTCTCTTGTTCCTTCACAGCACCACCTCAGGTTTGCTTTCCTTGCCTCCGGCTCCCTTGGTCTCACGCGAGCTGTGACCATAGCCCTGGGACGACACCTCGCTCTTGTCCCTGCATACTCTTTGGCAGACTAGCCCCTAAGAATCTTTATGGCAATCACATTGCTCACCTCTCTTCTTGTGGAAAACCAGGTGGTCATTTCCAGTGGGACTCAGCCCCCGGCCATGTTCACTAACTCCTAACCCTTCTGTGGTTTGTGTCACACGCTCTTCTGCCGTCAAGGTCTCCCTCGCTTCAGGATCCTCGTGTTGCCTGGCCTCCGGACCGGAACACTGTTTTGCCACTTGCCTAGTCTAACTCCTCTCAAGTACTTTTGCTGGCCCTCGTCACCCTCTCTTATGCCATTCTACACGCCTGATACCAAGCGTCTGTTGACCTCTATGTTCGCGGTCAGTCACTCTTCAGACGAGCAGAGCATCTTTTGTGTGTCTGAGCCCAGAAAGGACCTGTGTAGTAAGAAGGCACGTGGGCTGTGTTCTTTTGTCCGGCTTTTGGCCGTTAAAATAATTACACAAAAACTGTATTAAAATACTTTCTGGCCCATTAGTTTTAGTCTCTTATTGGTTAACTCTTACATCTTAAACCAACCCATATCTAGTAATCTGTGTGTTACCACGAGTTGTGACTTATCGAAAAAGATTTAGTGTGTTTGACCTGACAGGCTTTATGGTGGGCGACTCTCCCTAACTGTCTTTTCTATCCCAGAATTCTTTTCTGTCTACTCCACCCACCTAAGGACTGTCCTATCAAAAGGCCAAGACAGTCTCTTTATTCAACCAATGAAAACAACACACAAATACAAACAACCCTCCTACACCAGACCTGGATGTAGTAGAACGGGAGTATTGGTGAAGTTGTGACTTTATCTTGTACGTAAGGAAGTTTAGAGTTCTGTCATCGTTTCGTTCTCTCCTTTTAACAAAAAGTCAAACAGTGTGTTACTCCTCGAGTTTTTTCCATTGTAAAGTAGCCATTTCCAGAGAATGTGAGGAATTGAGGCCCTGCCAGGACTAGCTGCACAAATCCCCGATCCTTTTTGAGATGCTGGGCTCCTGTGAAGCCGTCTGTTCTGATGGTCCTGCAGGTTGTATTAGACTTGGTCTAACTGTTCAGTGTGTGATTAACAAAACTATTGGCCATTGTGCCAGCTCACTGTAAATTTCTGCTACTCTGTACTGAGAGGCAGGACTAAGGGCACACGCAACACTGACCTTGTGACTCTCTCGTTAACATCGACTCTGACTTCTCGTTAAGGGTGATAAACTGAACAAGTGGATGGATCTCTGCAACCTCCCAGAACTCTAGGAAAATGACAGAAGGAAGAACAGTACAAACTCACCCTCACCCCCAGAAACAAGACAGCGAGCAGATTTTTCAAAGATGTAATGTCAGTGCCCGAATACATGCCTGCTGCCCTGCCTGCCTGGCGGGCTGTGCAAAGCTTGGGATGGCTTGATGGAATTTTGTTATGGATTCCAAAAGGCTGGAGTTGAGTATGTTGTGCCAAACCAAAAGCAGTGGACCAAAGGAGGAAGAGAATTAACCAAACCGCATCCCACGCAGGGGGAAAGACTGCTGCCTCAGCTTCGCAGCCATGCACTGGAGCTCTGAAACCAGCCACTCCAGACCCCGGTAGAGGACCAGTATTCTTAGAAGGATTAGCAGAACAGTAAAGGATGCTCTTGACGCAGATTACGGGATGTTCCAGTCAGCTGTGGTCCAGTTTTTGGATTAAATAATAATTCTTCATAGGAGACAGCCAAAAAAATTTCCCCCCATTTTGAGGTTCTAACCCAGGGCCTCTCACAAGCTAGGTAAGCACTTAATCATTGAAGTCCTACTTGTTTGTTTGTTTGTTTGTTTTGGCTTGGGATGGTGGTATGAGGCTACCCTTGAACTCTTGATTTTTCTGTCTGTCTCTCTCAGGTACTAGGATTAGAGGCATATACCACCATGTCCACCACAATTTTTAATTGAAAAAAAAAAAAAGACCAGAGTTAACTCTATCCCAAGATGAGTTCTACATATTTATCCAATAATAGTGTGTTTAACTATTCTAATTTCTTGGTGATGCTGGGAATCAAACTTGGGTCTTGCCAGGCAAGAGCCCTACGTAAGCTATTTAAGAAGGGGCAAAGATAATTGTGAAGGAACCAGGGTGATACAGTGGCTGAATGTCAGCAAGCTTTTAGACTACAGCCATGTTTGATGTCGGAGCTTGAGACCATGGTTTACCTTTATTTACCTGCACTGGCCGGGAGAGGTCTGCTTTCTCAGATGCTGTGGGATAGTGATGCGTGTAAAGAGGGCTAGTGAAAGTGTTGCCTCTGTCTGTTGGAAGTTGGCAACGTAATTAGAAAAGGCGGTCTGTGAATTGCAGTATGGATTACCTTGTGAGTAAAGCAGCCTCTCCCCAAGTGCTGTTCAAAACTCACCTTAGGAACCAGATACAAACACAGGGTAGTTCATCTTGGTGTAAGCAGCTTAAAAAACCTCCACAGAAGAGCAGAGAATGGACTCTCCCCATAGGTAATAGTAGGGGTTAGTCAAAAAGAGACGTGCCCTAAGTCACAGCCACTCCAGGTGCTAGTGAGAAAAGTTGGCATTGCTTATGTTATGAGGGCCAAAGTCATTACTTGTTGCCCTCTTGGCCAGTTTCTGATAGGCTCGGATCATTTTCAGGGTGTTCATGGGTAAATGCTGGGGCTGATGCCCTGGGGCTCCAGGACCATTTCGGCCTGGTGCCACCTCACGACATGCATATCGCAGTGCTTCCTTTCAAAACAGGGAGAGGAGAGTTAGGGGTTTTTCCTCTCTCGCTTTTGTGAGGGCCGGGACTGAAATGTTCTTGCCTGAACAGCTCCTGCATTCTTATTTAAAGGAAGACTTTGGCACATGGCAGAGCTCTTCAAGCTATCTTTAGTGGGCTGTGGGGTGTAAGTGATTAGGAATGCAGCTGTGCTCACTACCAAGGCTGCGGCGCAGGCATGCATGGAGAGGAGCTTAAACCAGCTCCTTGGGCTCCAAGATCTAATTTTTCAAGTGCATGGCATGCAAGCGTCTCTCCTCAGGACCGATGCATCGAGGGCTGTTTGCACCGGAGGCCTGGGACTTATTTGCTTAAGAGCCCCCACCCTTGGCTCTGGAAAGACAGCCATGCCTCACTTGGAGTACACAGGAGAAGACTGACTTCATTTCAGCTTTGTGTAGTTTGGCTCCAGTGTGCCTCTGGAATACAAAATTCCTTGCTTCCCCAGTGTGGCCCTGCACAGATCCATCTCTGTCCGGAGGCTCAGCCGTATGGTACCACTGGTGTTCAGAACTTGGAACTGCCTCTTGCCTTGGCTACAGAAAGTTGTGATTTCGCTCAGCTCATGTGTGTGGAGTTTCTGCCGCACGCAGGCCATGCAGCGCGCAAAGGTGCACTGAGTTGGATGTGTCCACAACTGGTGGCAGTCAGGTACATAGACCCAGTTGCCAGAAAGTCTTCTTTTCAATAAGAATGCAGGAACTGTCCGGGCAAGACAAATCTAGTTGGAAGAGTGAAAGAGGACAAAGGTGGGACTTTTCTGTCCTTTTGAACAGAAACACTTGAGGTGTGCAGTGGCGAGCACTGCCTAGAGGTACCCAGAGTGTCTGTAGGCATTTTGTAGGAGGAGGTTCGTTAGGCAGGTGGGAGTCAGGTAAATCCTGGTGGGGAGAAATGCTGTAGGCGGAGGATACAGACCCAGGTGATAGAAAGCGCAGGACCAGGGGGTTGAAATGCGAGGAGAGTAACTGACACTACGTATTTAAGGGTATACCAGTTACTCGCCTGAGGACCCACTCCCGTCATCCCGCTTAATCCTCTTCGTAAGTTTTTTCCTGTGGGGCAGGGAGGGAACCCTCTAAGTTCTGTAACATTTAGAACCCAAGGCAGTCTGACTTCACATCCCAGGGTTTTAGCCTCTTAAGCCAGAGCAGTTTTTTTTTTCTTGCTAGAGCAAATGGTTACTTGAAGGGGAAAGGAATGATCTGAAAAGGTAAAGTTCAGGGGAAATGTGGTTTGGGACAGATGGGTAAAAGGAGCCCGAGTACTGAGTTAATTACTTTGGATGCTTCAGGAAGCCATTGAAAGTTTTTAACGGGGTGTGACATGGCCGCAGTAGTAAAACATCTGAGTTCATCACTCCGCGCTGGGCATTCTCCCAGAGCTGGCATCCCTAACCGCCACTTTTCCTCCTAACAACCTGTAAGGTAGGTGGTGTGGATACCCCCCCCCCGTGCGCCCTCCTTACTGCTCATGAATGTTAGTTTAGAGAGGCTAAAAGACTTGCTAAAGCAAATATGAGGTGAACTTGAGGTCAAAGGCAAAAAAGGCCACTGGAGAAGTCCTTAAGTGACAGTAAAGGAGAGGGAGGGATGAGAGAGAGGGCTGGGAGAATCTGACTGATGGCAAAAACTACCATCCCCGCCGCATAGGATGCCGATGGTGGTGGTGTGAGAAGGGAGAAGTCCTCCTTTGTACCTTCTCTGCGCAGTGCGGAATCCGGCTCAAAGGTAGGACTGAGGACTTGAGCTAAGGGTGGGTTTTTGTCAGAGCAGAACTTAAAGCAACAGGAGAAATCTATGCAGGGTTCAGCTTTCGAGAGAACATGTATGTGATGGCTGGAGCAAAGACAGGGACTCCCTGGGAATTACAGAGAGCTCTAATTCAGGGCTGGGTAGTGATGGAGGTCACATGGGGAGTTTCAGTCCATTTTTTTCCCTTGCTATAACCAAAGAATAAAGGTTAATTCATTCACAGTTCTGAAGGCTGAAATGTTCAAGATTGGATGACCGCATGTGGGAAGGAGCTTTTTATTGCTGCAAGTCAGCACTGGGCACCACATGTCAAGACAGATTGTTAGCTCAGGTCTCTCTTGCTTTTATAAATCTACTAATGCAGCCTGGGGTCCCATCCCCACAGCCGCATCTATTCCCTATCTTCAAATACACTAGCATGTGACTTTGGGAATTAAGTGTGTGAGAGTTGGCATTTGGGAAACACTGGAGCCGCAGCAGAAGAACCAGTGGATAGGTGTTGCCTGGTCTGAGCATTTGAAGGGGCTGAATGATAGGCATTACCGGGTCCCTGGCCATCTCTGCACAGTTAACTTTGTCACTAGAGCCAACCAGCAGCCTGAGATGGTCTCCCTTTTTCCTCATTAAGAAAAAGATTGAAAGTCATTATGATTTTGGTTCCGGGTACGGCCTAATTCTTGCCTGGCATCTATGAAGCACTGGAGTTTGACTTTTCCAGCATAAAACAGACACGGTGACACATGGCTGGAGTCCAGCTCTAGGGAGGTGGAGGCAGGAATACAAGTTCAAAGTCATCTTTGGCTATTTGAGGCTCACCAGGCTACCTAATGCCCTATCTTGAAAAAAAAATGCACACCTTCAACCCCACTTTGATCCCAGTACTTGGGAGGCAGAGGCAGGTGGATCTCAGTGAGTTTGAGGGCAGCCAGGGGTGTAGGAAGAAATCCTGTCTGAAAAAACAAAAAAGAAAGAATAAACAAAACAATCCATTACCACCACCAGTAACAACAACAACAACAAACCCCAAAACCCATCGCTGTAATTGTCAGAGTCTCCTGAGAAAGGAGCATGGTAATGTGAAAACCCAGTGTGTTTTTAAATTGTTTCCTGTTCTAGCTAGTGCCTGAGTTCCTCCAGCTCATTGTACTGAGGCATCCTTTTGAGTCTGTCCGAGCCCGCCTGAGAAATAGATCTGCTGGAGCTCAGAGGGGTTCTAGGGTGGAAGCCGAGCTCTGAAAGGCCTGGGAGGGGGAGGAGAGGTGTTTGGTCTTTAAATTCCCCAGGAGTTAGGTGAAGGTTGATTGAGTGAGAAGGCCACACTGATAAAGAAGTGTTTGTGCTTCCCTACAGAGGGGCCCAGAGGCTTTCTCATCTTTTGCTTTTTATCGAGGCCGCCGTGAAAGGGAAGGTCCCTTAAGCCTAGTTGCTGTCCTCTCAGCTGCCCCCAGCTTTCAGTCAAGGCTCTGCCCCCCCCCCCCCCCCGCAGGGTACCAGCGGGTCTCTGAAAGCACGGGGGAAGAAGCTGCGGCTCCTCCTCTTAAGCAATTGCCAGACTGTGTGGTTCATCTTGTTGGTCGGTTTCTTGCCGAGAGGCTACCTGGGAGAAAAAGAATCTTAATTCTTTGCTGTACTTTTTGGTAGAGACGGGACCTTATTGTGTAGTCCAGACTGGCCTCACCCTGCTTCAGCCTCCCAAATGCTGGGATTAACCCACCATGGCCAGCATTTGATGCACTTCTGGAAAAATAAAACAAAGCAAAATAAAACAATTTGCTCCTATGAGAGAGACCTCTCATCTTGAAGTGCATAAGACATGGCAAAAGTTTCTCCACAGAAGCAGCCATATTTGTTGATTACTTTTTTAAAATTTTAAAAATTGGCTGTTTTTTTCCTTTATTTTCATTTTTTTATGTATGGGTGTCTTGCCCCATGCATGCCTGTGCATGAAGGGTACACAGAGTCAGAAGAGGACATTGAATTGTCTGGAACTGGTCGTGAGCCACCATGTGGGTGCTAGCACTGGAACCCGTGTCTTCTGCAAGATCAGCCAGCGTTCTTGACTGCCGAGCCTTCCCTTACTGACTTTTCTTTTCTTTTTTTCATATTCTTTTATTTCTTTCCATTCAAAAAAAATTTACATTTACTCCCCTTCTCCAAGTCCCCTCCCGCTCCCACCCCCTACCCCTCCTCCCTCCCCCTGCTTCCTTAAAGGAGGCCATGGTGCCCTGCCCCCTCCATCCCGGCCTAGGAAGGTGTGCATCCATATATAGACTAGGTTCCCAAAAAGATAATACATGCAGAAGAGAGAAGCCATCAACAATGACTGATTTTTCTTGAATGAGTTTTCTCACTCGTAATGTTCACCTACTCTCACTGGCCCTCAAACCATTCCTACACTTTTTACTTGTGCCTGTTCCTCCCTCTCTTAGCGATGAGGAGCAGACAGACTCCCCAGATGGCACCACGCCTTTCTGCTTTGTTGTCTGGAGCGGGTGAACAAGAGGCTGAGTGGATGAAGAAAAGCCGCAGAAAGAATGCGATTCCATGCTGCATACTGTATTTCTGCGGATGCAGGGACCATAGGCAGCAGTGCTCACTAAGATTATAATGGGGTTGTAAGTTTTCCATTGCCTGGTGTGCTGCCTGTCTCTACATGTTTGGGGTAGTGCTGGTAAAACCAAACCTACTCTAGTGCCAATCACACAGAAGTTTAACACAGTGTGCAGACCAGGTGACCATGGAGACATGCTTTATAACATCTTTTGTTTTGGGTTTTGGTTGTTTTTCAAGACAGGGTTTGTCTGTGTAACAGTCCCGGCTGTCCTGGAACTTGCTTTGTAGACCAGGCTGGCCTTGAACTCACTGAGATCCACCTGCCTCTGCCTCCCAAGTGCTGGGATTAAAGGCGTGCGCCACCATCGCCTGGCACTTTATGACATCTTTTCAGAAGAAAGTCTCCTCCCAGGACTGTTCTCAGCTCCTGTCTCCACTGCTGACGAATGACTATGCTTAGTATCCTCCTTATTCTGAGAGAATATTTAGGAAAAAGGGAAGCATAGACTAGGAGGCACCAGTAAAGCTTCCTTATTTCTGGTAAGTCTCTTTATAAAAACTAATAATGTAAAGGTTTAATGATTAGTCTACAAATAGGTATTGTGTACAATGATACCGTTCAGCTTGGGGTTTGGGGAGGGGGAGAGGACTAGAGATACAGGTGGAAGGTGATGCTAGAGAGAGGGGTTGTATTTCCCTCCTGGAGTTTTTCACAGTAACATTTAAAGGTGGTTAACAGTTCTGTGTAGGGCGGTTTTTATAACGCTGCTTTGTTTTTCTCGCGATCACTTTCTACGAGAACTACTGGTTCCTGTGCACGATCTTTGCGTTTTGGAAAGGAGTCAGGGCCGGTAGAATCGTACTCTGGGAGGTCTGAGTGACCACGAGTGACTCCTGAGCTGCCCTGTGCTCTCTCGTCGCTTGGCCTGTCCTTTCCTCTTGACGCCCAGTGAGCGGTAGGCCTCACACAGACCTCCCGTTCAGATCCTGGGGATTTGACTGATGGCAGTTGCCTCTTTTCAACACAGCACCATGAATTTAGGATTTCCTTCGGATGGAGAACCTCCCCCTCGCATTTTCTTTGGAGTAAAACTACAGAGCGCATGGGTGAATATTTTAGCCCAGTTTGGAAGGAAGCAGAATTGTCTGCACATGAGAGTGTCAGGGAAAACAATCAACCAACCAAACAAACAAAAACCTCGCAGAGGACTCACTTGAGTTTCCAAGCTTGACTTTATATACAGCGTCGCAGAGAAACTTAGCACATGTGCAAAGAAAAGGTGCAAATTTTAGGTATGATGCTGAAGAGTTAGTATAAGATCATAAACTTGGGGAATTGCAAAAGAGACATTCGACAACTAATAATAAAACAAGCAGTTCCTTTTTCGTTTGTGTGTACATGTGCGTCCAGGTGCACATCAGAGGCCAACTCAGGCCAGCTGCGCTGCAAGCTCCCAGGCTCCAGGCAGTGCCCCTGGATCTACATCTCCCAGGAGCGGTGCTGGGATCACTGAAGCACACCACCGTGCTTGGCTTTATACCGTGAGTTCCAGAAACACAGGTTGGGTTGTCAGGTTTGCACTGCTAGAGTCTTTACCTGTGGAACCACCTTCCAGGCCCTAACAGTTCTTCTAACTACTTTTTTAATGGCAAGGCTAGCTGATTGAAAGAGATAAGCATCGCTAAAACAAGATAGCCAATTCACAAATTATAAAACTGATGAAACGTAATAGTTTTTTTTTTCACCTTACTATCAAATGGAAAAATATTGTAAGTTAGTTGTAGCTTTGGGTAAGAGATATTTTTCACTCCGAGTTGTTGGAAGTAGGGTTGGGTGCCCTGTTTCTGGAGAGCAGTTTTGTTGTTTGTATTCCATTTGCTCCTCCACCATGAGACATTCTTGTAGAGATGTAAAGATAAAATCAGATGGGGACACATTTATGGGCAGTGACATTTACAGTTCTGTGCGTGGGAATGTTGATAAGAGCCTGGTAGAAGAGTTCAGTTACATGGAACAAGCATGTACCGTGCAGCCATGAGAAACAGAGCTGTCAAGGAATTGGTGTAGTGTGCTGTGATGTAGTGTTGCATCTTGTTTTGCTTTGTGGCTTGAGACGAGGTCTCACTCCGTAGCCCTGGATGGCCTGCAACTTGCTTTGTAGACCAGGCTGGCCTAGAACTCACAGGCGTCCTCATGCTGCCTCCTGAGTGCTGGGATTGACGGTATGTGCCACTATGCCCTGCTAAGGTGTTTGTTTTTTTAAGGAGTTTGTTTTCAGTTAATTATTTGTATGTCTCTGTGGGTTTATGTGCACGAGTAGTAAGTACATACAGAGGTCGGAAGAGAGCATTGGATCCTCTGGAGCTCAAGTTAGCAACACTTGTAAGCCACTGAAAGTAGGTGCTGGGAACCAAACTCGGGTTCTTTCCCAAAGCAGTATGTGCCTTTAACAGCTGAGTCGTCTTTCCAGCTCTGCGGGGATCTGTTAACAATATAGAATTACAATGTTGGGTGGAAAGAAGATACAGAACTCCCCCGTGTGACAAGGTTCACGTTTTACCTGAAATGTGTATAGCAAAAACGTATCTGGGATATAGTGTTAGCCTTGGCTATCATCATGAGTGTGGTGTTGGAGGGATTGTGTGTGTGCTTACATGCTGTGTGTAAATGGTTTAAAATCCTATTCTTGACAGTTGATCACTCCCATATGGTATGTGTGCATGTATGTATATTGGGATGAGGTTTTGCCACTTAGCAAGAAGAGCCACGCTACCCAGAAGTCACAAGGTGGTAGGGCCTGGTTGGGATTGCATTAACCTTTGTAATAATAAGATTAATGCTTGCTGTTTAGAAAGAATAGGGGAACCAGTGCAAATGTTAAATAGTGCCCACAGATGGCTCACTCTGCTCTACATGCCTTTGGGGTGATCAGATCATGCCTATGGAAGAAGGCCCTGTGAGATACATCTCGTTTGCCAAGTCATAAAGAGACAGCAGTTTGTTCAGGGTTATGGCGTTCAAAGCGGAGGGTGGATTTGAATTCAGCCAGTCTGGATCTAGGGTCCAGGCTGTTGAATACCACTTACATCTTTCAGAGCCCCAACATTTGGCTCTGTTCCTTTTGTGCACAGCGGTGTCATTACTGCCCGTGCCAGGCTACCGACCTCACAGGATGTACTTCCTGCTGCTTGGCTCTCACTCCATTGAGTGTTTGGGGAAAGCTTTGACCTTGACAACAGGAACCGCCTTGGCAAACCCATGGCCTCTGGGTATATAGAGTCCTCTTTGCTCTGCCATGGGCTTGTGGTGGGGTCCAGGTGAGGCCTTGCTGTTTCTGGAAGTACTTCACCTTTTCCTTTCTCTTTCTGAGAATGGATCGTTGGTCATCCTCCGGGAGCTCTCCTGCCTGGAACACCAGACATTTCTGTAGGTTTGTAATCTTGCATGAAGCTTCTAGATCACAGAAGTTAGGAGGAAACCCAAGCATGGAAAGGGTGGGGCAGGAATCTGGGCATCCACCCTCCTTGGCTGAGATCCCCATGAAAATATGTTGTTCCCCCAAATGCTTGGGATTGGAAGTGCTCACTCTATGTGAAGATTTTTGTGCATATATAATGAGATCTTGGGGATGGCACCCAAATCTAAACCCGGAATGAAGGTGTTTCGTATACACCTTATACCCATAGCCTGAAGGCTAATTTATGTAACATTTTCTACAGTAAGAAGGGCATGCTGGCACACAACTGTAATCCCAGTACTCAGGACTTAGAGGCAAGAGGATCAGAACCACGATCTCAAACAGCGACAGTAGTAGTTTCTGATTTTGGAGCATACTGAGTTTTGAGTTTTCTTCTTTGAGGAAAAACAAGTTTCAAACCCAGGGCCTCACGCATTCGAGCACAGGACCGACATTTCCAGAGCCTTAAGTTTCCATACCTGTGCCTGCTCATTTTGTTTACTGTTTGCCTGATTGGTTGATTTTTTTTCTTTTATTTTGATTTTAGCAGCCCTGGGCCTCTGGCCCCGGCCCCCATGCTTGCTAAGCAAATGCTGTATCACTGAGCCACTCAGTCACAGCCTCCCCTAACTTGTACACACCATTTCTTTAATAAGCTTGCTTTGCTTAACAGTGTATTTTATATAAAGTTTTACTCTCACTGAAGATTTGCTAGTTTCTTCAAAATCTGTGTGTTGTGGCAAAGATCTTCCTATGATTCAAGTTAGAGCAATTCCGGTTTTGTATCAAAAAGAAATACCACCAGCAACTGTCTGAACTTGTACTTTGCTGGGGACAGCGCCAGAATCTGATTAATCGCCTGCATTTTTTTTCTTTTACATTAATGAAACAACGGGAAAACATTGCATTCTTCAGTGGGGAGGTAGAGGCCTAAAATCAACTTTTTTTTAAACATTTTTAAATGTATGGGTGTGGGGGGCAAGGCAGGAGGCAGGTCTGCACGTGCCACAGAGTGTGTGGATGTCAAGGGGACAGCTTGTGTGAATTTGTTCTCTCCTTCCACCATGTGGGCCTCAGGAGATCAAACTCGGATCCATAAGTTTGGAGGCAGGGGCTGAGCCATATTGCCAGCTCCGGCATTTTCCCTTAGGCCTGAGAGAGTCTGAGATCTGTGTCTGATAAGACTGATGTGCAGGTACTTTCTTGTGGATACTGTTCTGTTTGAATCAAAGCTGAAGTCGGGACCTTCAGACAATGCAGTACAATTGACGTTTCTCTCTCAAACATGTGGAGCCCTCGCGCCCTTACACACTTTAAAGGGGCTGATGAGGAATAAAAATGGTGTTGAGAAAGCAAATTCTTGTGCAAATGGGCAAGAAGTAAGTCAGATGTAGGATGTCCTTAAAATTAAGGCGAGATGTTTAAGAAAGTGGGGAGGAAGAGAGGAGGGGCCCGAAGTGGAGAAGAGGGACTCTGTAGTGCATCTCTGTGTTGCTGCTTCTGGGGAAGGAGGATGAAGCAGCTGCGGGTTGAGAACAGAAGGCTTGTTCTGGGGTCTGGCCAGGTAAAATGCCCTCAGCAAGAGCAGTTATAAAGTGAAGGGCTTTCACCCTTCAGGGGCAGAGGACTGGGGCCTCAGATAGACTAGAGCTTCTCTCAGTAGGCCACGTGGGTAGGCTGGGCAAGCGAGGAGACCTCAAGCCGCAACTGGCACTGCACTGTTCACTTGGCCAGCAGAAGTACAGAATGAGCCCCCTCGCCCCAACTGCTGAACCTGCTGAATGGTGGCAGGCACTCTGCTTTACCTATAGATGTTGACTGAGTTGGTGGCTTGTATGACTGTCCTGGAGGGCAATTTACCCCTAAGCCAAGGAGCACTGGGGATGGGGTAAAGGAGACCGAGAAAGACTGCTGAAACCCGCACTAGGACTGTCTAGCAAGGGACCGTATACTCAGGAGTTGATTCTTCCTTCAGGTACCCAGGAAATGTTCGTGAGTCCCGTGAGAGTGTGTGCATGCGTGTGTGCTTGCGTGTGCGCGGTAGAGAAAAACTGCTTCCTCCTCTGTACTGGCATAGTTGTGGAAGAGGACCAAGAGACTCCGCTTGTAAATAAGAGCCCCTGCTATAAACCCTTCATTTTAGGGACTACCAGCTGCCATCTTCATGAATGGCCATACCTAGGTGGCACTTAGATTCCTTTCTCTACTCTCGGAGGCTCAAGAAATCACCAGATGTGGGGCCATGAGCCAGTGGACCTTGGCCACTTTACAGACACACAGCTGAGAAGCTGGGAGCCAGGCACCAGAGTGGGTGAAACGGCCTGGCCCACAGGGTGGCATTTCCTTATCGCCATTTCTTGGACACGATAATGTCTTTGTCCCTGCCTCTAATGGGAGACACACAGTCTCTACCTGAGGGCTCAGATTCAGTTTCGTAAGCTTTGTATTAAGTAAGTGACTAAAACACTCTGCTGGGTCTTCGCAGCGGGGATGTCCTAACCTGTGAGGCACAAGCCTCATGGGTGAATCACGATTGGTGGTGTTTAGATGTTCACTATCCCTTGCTTTTCAGGATTAGTGAAGAATATGTGTATGTTCTAATTTTTAGTTTGACAGCCTAGATCTAGATGGGAAATACATTTGCACTGAGATATTTCTGAGTATGTTTTAGCCAAGCACTGTAGTGTTCCCCTCCACTCAATTTAATATGTACGCAACCGCCTGAGCCTTCCATGAGAATCTGTTGGCTTCAGAAATAACTTAGAAGCATTTATGGTATGTTTTAAATTCTTCATGCTATTTTTCATTTATAGGCATTAAAATTGAATGTGTCACTCTCCACTATATAAACTGAGAACTGGGTGGGCTTACCATTATTCTGTGCAAAGGCCAGCAATTGAGTCAGGCCTTCCGATTATTAGCCATGGAAATGAGAAGTTGGTACTGCAGAAAGCACGGGCTGGAGCGGAAACCTGCCTTCTTCAGGTAGCCGGACCAGTCAAGGCCCAGGCTTTCTCTTCTGTAAGGTGGGAACCATACCTTAAAGATAAAGTTGATAGGCATTTGACCAATACCGGCTCAATAGTTTTGAAGCGTGGAAACAGATGGATAAGAAAAATGCCCTTACAAGTGCCTTGAGAGAAGATAGAAGAAGTCACCTGAGCCCAGCCTGCTCACTCTTTGACTCTTCGGATGTCAGCTACTTTATTGTTATAGGGTGCCTGTTGAGGTTTGGAAGGACCTCTTCATCCAGTGTGGTGAAAACCTGATACCGTCCCTCGCCCTCTGATATGAGGACAATCCATACTCATTGAATTGCTGGAAAAATCAACGTTGCCCGCATTGTTGGGAAGCTATTTGGAACCTCCAATGTTTTTCTTTCTCTTAAACAAATAATGAAGCAAGCCTTGTGTGGGAACAATACCTGCAATCCAACCCTCAGAAAGCAGAGAGATTGTTGCAGGTTCAAGGCCAGCCAGTGCTTCAGATTGAGTTCAAGCTGCACCTTAGACCAAAGCTGATAGTGAGGCTTGCGACTTTGGGGGGTGGTGATGCTCAGTTGGGCGCTTCCACTTCTCTCTGACTGCCTCTGCTCAGAACAATCATTTCCCCAGCAAAGCTCTCCCGTTGCCAAGAAGAGGACAGTTTACTGCAGTTTGCAGACACTTGTCCTGCTTATAATGGCAGAGGCAAGGAAATCTTCGTTAACTCACGCTCTTCCCCCAGGGGTCAGCACACTGTCACAGAGGAAGGACAGAGAAGCAGTGCTAGCTGCTCATCCTCCCCATCCCACTGTTGTCCTGGCCACTGCGAAGTCGCTACCAGAGTCAGCAGGACAGTCAGCATCGGCAACTGGCTTTATAATGGTGGTGACGGGCGGCGTTCCCTATCAAGACCTCCCACTGCTCCAGCATACAGGGCTTTCCCTCCTGAGTAAGAGGAAGATCTCCGATAGATTCTTTACTTTGCCTATGATGGGTTACCTGCCAGGGGTCATAGGAGACTCCACATGTGTGAGAAGTGAAAAACAAAATTCCTCCTGATCATTCAGTAGAAATCACAACAAGCCTACTATGGACTGGGTGTTTTTTGGCAGGTGTAGAAGAGGACACAGAAATGGCTAAGAGGTGGACAAGGAACACTGGGGTCTAATGAGGTGCGAGGCATGATGGGTAAATAATGAAGCAGTTGTGAACCAGGGCTCAAGACAGTAGCCCCCTAAGAGGGAGGCCTGGGTGAGGGCCTGGCTATATTCTGTGCTAGCGCATTCGGCCTCGCGCCTGGTCTAATGCTCTTTTGTGATTTTGAAGTTCTTATTTTTTGTGTTGGGGCTCAAACTCTGAACCTTATACTTGCTAGGTAAACAGCCCACTGTGAGCGATGCCCCTACTTTGCCTTAGGCCATGCAAATCACATGGTTTGGGGGTGTGAGATGATGGTTGGGTGTAATTGGAGAGTTCTGGTGTGCTTGAGACCACTCGGCTTTATTCTGTGGGCAGTGGGGAACTGTGGGAGGGTCTGTGTGGGGGTGGCAGAAGACCCAGTGGAAATAGGAAGCTGTCGGTCCACTGAGGGCAATGGAGGACATCATGCTGCAACACTGGGAGGTACCAACCATAGCAATTCATTCACAGGCCTGGTGGCGACCGTTTGTTTTGGGCACAGGGTGGAAGGGAGAGGGGGCTACTGGGGGTGGAGGTGGGGTTCTGGTCGAGCTAGAGATCCCATAGGCCAGTGGAGCTGCTAGAGAAGGGAGTCCTGAGCCAGTGGCAGATGTGCAGGAATGGGGCAAGGCCTTTTCCAGAAGGGCTCGGAGATCTTGGGAGGGGTTGCTTGTGGAAACTCGGAGCGCAGCTGCAGTGGATGGCCTGCAGATCAAGGTTTCTGTCAGCATCGAGAGCGTCACTAGAACAAATATTCATCCAAAAATAAACTTCCTGCTCCTCCTGTTTTCATAACTTGCCTATTTCCTCTGAGTTTGAGGCTGGTCTCCTGTTCCGTGGGTATTAGCCTTCAGAGGGTCAGGACCTCTATAAAACTATTTCCTGTACATGTTTAACCACACGGCCTGAAATTATTTCTCCAAATGATAAGAGAAGCTTTTCCATCCTGGTGTGTCAGCCTTGGAGAGGTTTTCAGTTGGGAATCCCAAGGATGAAGGCTCATGTCAGGTCAGAGGAGACCGGGTAGTGGTGGGGAGTGACTTCATTCAGTGCTTGTGGTTTTGTTTGTTTACAGGTTGTGTGTGTGTGTGTTATGTGTGTGCATATACAGGTAGAGAAAAAGCAGAAAGTTGGGAGTTGGTTCTCTCCTTCCATGTGGGTCCTGGGGATTGGACTCAGGTCATCAGATGTGGTGGAAGCAGCACACTTACGCAGGGAGCCATTTCCTAGCCCATTTAGTGTTTTTGTTGTCGTTTCTTGTTTGTTTGTTTGTGGTTTTTCGAGACAGTATTTCTGTGTAACCCCGAGTTTCCTGGAACTCGCTCTGTAGACCAGGCTGGCCTCGAACTCCCAGAGATCAGCCTTCCTCTGCCTCCTGAGTGCTGGGATTTACAGGCGTGTGCCACCACCGCCCAGTTCCATTTAGTGTTTTGATGAGCACGTTGGTGGCTTCTTTGAGGACAGAATCCCACCATCTTTAAAGGACCCCACGTGAGGACGGTTCTAGTGCCCCCATTGAATAAATAGCACAGGGGGATACCAGCTGAACCAGCTCTGCAGTTCTCAAGAGCTCAGTTTCCTTATTGGACCATCAGTGGCTCCTGCGGCTCCAAACTGTAAGCAGGGGCATCTACTTTCATAGACAGGAAGTTAAGAGTGACTGCACGCAGAAGGAGAACCCAGTATGGTCAAGTTTAGAGCTGGGGGCACAAATAGCCAAGCTGGGTTCAGTAGGCGTGGAGGCTTTAGCTCATCCGCCCTGCCCACTTGCCCTCAGCAGTCCCCTTGCTTCTCCTAGTGAGTACTTTAAAATGTAAGCCTCCTCACAGAGCCTCACAGGCAGAGGCTGAGGTGACCTGGCTGTGTGGGCGGCAGTTTGTGCCACAGTGGAACTTGGAGGGGAGCCAGCTGCCTCTCATTGAGGCCTTCTTAGGTGGGGCCGGGATGCCACAATTTTTTCAAAAGCCACCACCCCGTGGCTGCTTAGAGATCCAAGTGGCGCTGTTGGGAATGACTGTCCCAGGCCACTGTCCAATACTGTAACCACTAATCATTTGGGTTCTGAGCCCTTGAAACAAGCCAGTGTGGGCTGACAGGTGGTGTCAGTGCAGAGTCCCTTGGATTTTTTGTTTTTATTTCTATTACAAAGAGGTGCTAGGTGTCTCGTTAGTAATTATTTTCTTTTGATCGCTCGTGGAAACAATGCATTTTAGACGCACTGAGTTATGTCAACTCTGTGGAAAATCTCCACATTGTGAATGTGGCTTGCATTACATTTCTGTGTTGTTAATTTGCTGTGGTGAGTTCCCAGGCACACAGACTCCAGAGCTGTGCTCCCTGTTGGCCATGCTGCATGGTGACCCAGCCCTAACCCTAGACTTCCGTAGGGCAGTGGTTGGGACAGTGATTTCTTTAGGCAGACAGTTATTCACTTAATAAGCAACACACACACAGAGGTTTTTTTCCCCTCTAGTCTGCCTTGCTGACCAGCTTCCTTCCTGGAAGCCTTTTCTCAGATCCAGCACTCTTCTTTCCTCCTGCCCCCAGGTTAGACTCCAGTGGCTGGTTGCCTTTAATCCTTGCACTGCTGGCAGGTGGTCAGAACCCCAAAGCCACTGTTGAAGAGTGGGTCAGAACCCCAAAGACACTGTTGCAGAGTGGGCCGTGCCCATCCCCCATTGCTGCCCCCCCACACACATTTGGAGAGGGTTCTCAAGGATAAGCACAGCCTGGGAAACTCCTGATCTGGGAAGTGCAGAAGCACACTCAGTCAGCTCACCTCCGTGCTGACGGTTCAGGGGCAAGGGGAAGAGGCTCTGCTGCTGGCCGAAGCCCCAGATAGTTCCCTGCTTCGAGGTCCAGGAAGAATATGTCTAACTGGACAGTTACCATTTGCAGGGCTGGAGGGACACCTGTTTTACCAGCCAGTACAGTATCCCTATACTGACTACATTTTTGCCCCCTCTGCTGTTTTGTTTTGTTTTTTTGGTTTTTCGAGACAGGGCTTCTCTGTAGCTTTGGAGCCTGTCCTGGAACTAGCTCTTGTAGACCAGGCTGGGCTCGAACTCACAGAGATCCACCTGCCTCTGCCTCCCGAGTGCTGGGATTAAAGGCGTGTGCCACCATCGCCTGGCTGTTTTTTTGTTTTGTTTTGTTTTGTTTTTTTGAGACAGGGTTGGTTTGTGTAGCACTGACTGACTGTCTTGGAACTCTCTCTCGTAGACCTGGCTGTCTCTGCCTCCCGAGTGCTGGGATTAAAGGTGTGGATCACCACTGCCAGGCTTGCTGTCTGTTTTATATTGAACCATTTTTGTTTTTGTTTTTTTTTTAATCTAATCTACATGGGAGTAGGCATTTATTGAATTATTTAATGTTTGGAGTATTCAAGCACTGCAAAGTTAATAGAACAAACTCCAAGCTGCCCAAGTAGTCACTCTTATCTCCCTGTTTGTGGATGGAGCCCCTACCCATAGCTAAGAAAGATGACCTGAGTTGCCCCATGATGGAATCGATGTTGGCTGTATAGTTTAGGGTTAATTCAAGTCCAGTATTTGGCTGTTGTCAGTGTGTGCTGCCTGGTCTAGCTTGTGTTGGCCTCATTTCATTTGCACCACCGTTTGTTTTGTGTTAAGATGTCTGTTGGAGGCACAGGCTAGGGCCTGATACCGGAGGACGATTAGCTGCAGGGTTCCCCAGATCATCTGAGCTGAGGATGGAGAACAGTTAAGCTTTGCTGGGAGGATAATTTCTGTCATTCCTTTTGAAAAAGTTGCTATTTTATTTTGCTTTTTTTTTTTTTTGAGACAGTCTTGATTTGTAGTTTAGGCTGGCTTTGAACTCACAGCGGTCCCCCTGCCTCTGCCTCCCAAGTGCCCAAGTGCTGTGATCATGAGTATGAGCCACCATGCCTGGCTTGTCATGTCTCAGCGTTATGAGCTATGGGAGTCACGCAACATGGTTGCTGTGTTCCTGCAGAGGGCTCGGGGCTGTATGAAGGGGGTGATGTGACTTCTGGGGTACCCTGCGGCACAGCCAGCTCCCACGGTGAGTTTAGGATGAGAGCCATGTGCTTTGGAGTCAGACTGCTGTTGGCTTCTACTTCTCCTTGACTTGGCATATTGGGATCTTGCTCTCTGTGTACCGGTTTCTCCATCTCTCAAATGGGGACACTAGGAAATCTGTGGGAATTAAGGGGACTCAGACAGAGTCTGTTTAGCACATCAGGTAAATGTCAGCTGACCTTCATAATGGATTACAGTGCTAAGATGTTGAATTCTGGTTTAAATGTGTTTCTGTTTGAAGGCAACATGATCGGAGCATGTGGCTGTGCGTCTAGACGTGTACCTTTGTGTTTAAAGAGTTGTCTCTCAGTGCTGGGGTCTCACCTGGTAAGGCTCTGTTCTCTATCGCAAAAACCAACGAGGAAGATGGAGGCTTTGGAAGGGCCATGGTTGTGGCTCAGGAGTAGCTCGTTGACCTAGCATGCACAAGGCCCAGGATTTGATTCTCAGCACCACAGAAAGTAAAGATTAGAGTCGTGTGTGTGTGTGTGTGTGTGTGTGTGTGTGTGTGTGTGAGAGAGAGAGAGAGAGAGGAGACAGGCATGCCCCAGCTAGGCAGGTCCCTGAGCAGCACAGCTGGGCTCTGTGAGAGTGCGGAACCAGCAGCTTGTTTCCATGGAGACTCGGGGGGGGGGGGCAAGTTCGAGGACTGTGCCTTCAGGTTCACGTAGGAGGGTGGAAGTGTCCAAGCAACCTTTGGGGTCTTTCCTGGAGTTGGAAAGGGGTGACATGTTCAGACTGTCCTGAGATGTGTCAGAGGACTTGGCCATGAAAGAGTGTGGGGGGGGGTGCTGCTGTTTGGCTGGATCCGGTTTCAGCCTCTCTGTCATAGTAACAAAGGCTGGTCTGGCCTCACTCCTCTCTTGGGGGGGTGGGGTTCATTCTTACAATTTAGGGTTATTGTGAGGGTCAGTCAGTTGACATAGAAGGGACCTGAACAGATACAGATCCTACTTCTCTCCAAAGACCTTAGAAGGACACGACTAATTACAGGAAAATGGGTGGAGGCTCACAGCTGCCTGTCAATGTTACACACAGGAACTTCTCCCAGTCTCTTGTGAGGTGAGGCTTGCACTTCTGAGGGAATTGCTGGCTCCTCTCTACTTGAATAAGGCCAGCTGTTAGGCTGCTGTAGTGAATTGGATGTTTACAGCTCTTCAGCCAGTTAAAACAGGACTTTATCTGTCCCGGCAGAGGCTGATCTCCACCAGAGGCGTATTGACACTTAATGCCCTTGTAAGCAAAAGGGTGTGGAGCCAGTGGAATGTGGATGTAAAGTAGGCCTGACTTCTGGCTTTAATCAGTCCTCAAACTCCCTAGTTTGTACAAGCTCTGGTTATTCTTGAAGGCATCTGTAATTCAGGCAAGCTGACCTGGATGCCAAGTCTGGGGTCTGGCCTCAGGAAGGTCTTTACATTTACCTCAGCTTCTTTCTGAGCAGCCCCGACAGGTTCTTACAGCACTGATTCCTAAACCTTGCAGTACATCAGAATTACCTGGGAGCTTTGAAAAAGACGGGGATCCATGATGCACCCCAGACTATACGCCACCACTTAACAAGGACAGCAGAAACCTCACCTGACATCCCAAGCTGAAGAGCAAGTAGTTTCCTTGGTGGGAGAGAAATCTGGTGTCATCTTTGGATCATCCAGGGGGTGTCTCCCCAGTGGGCTGATCTGATGACTATGTAGTCTCGAGAGTGGGTAGCCATTTTAAAGCGAAGCCCAGATATTCATACATATTTCATACATAAATACTTTTGCGCACATCCCTAATGATAAGAACCTAAATAAGACCCAAATAAGAGTCACTGTACTGTCATACCTGACGATATTAATAACAAGCCTGTGTTCAGATTTCTTCAGTTGGTCTAAAAATGCCTTCACAATATTCGTTTTTTTAATTAGGGCCCAAATACATACAATTCATGTCAGTAATTTGGCTTTGACTCTGGGGTAAGGACACTGTAATTGTGTACACACAGGTGCTGGTGGGTGTGCACATCTGGAAAGAGGTGTCTCTGGCATCTGGCCCAGCTGATGTTTACCTTCCTGAGCCCTTCGAGAGGGCCCTTGCCAGCTTCTCTGGCAGCGGTTCTCAACCTTCCTATCGCTGTGACACTGTAACACAGTTCCTCGGGCTGTGGTGACCCCCAACCACAAGTGTATTTCTTTGCTATTGTTATGAATTGTAATGTAAATATCTGGTATGCAGGAGCTCTGATGTGTAGCTCAGTTGGCCGAGTGCCGGCCTATCGAGCAGGGAGTGAACCAGGCATAGTGGTGTACCCCTGTAATCCCCCGTACTTGGGAGGCAGAGGCAGGAGGATCAGAAGAAGCTCAAGGCCAGCCTGAAGTACTTGGGTGGGGGGGAATGGAAGAAGAAGGCAGCAGGGTCTTGGCTGGAAGCTGTGGCTAAGGGAGAGGCTGCTGAGCTCCGTTGATGAGTCCTGCTCTGACAGTTCCCCCAGGAGCCAGCTGGCACTTGTGTTCCTATGAACAGGCAGCCCAACCTTGCTTCCATCCCCTGGGGTTGCTTTGTATGGAGTTGACCTCCACCTAGGTCTCTGGGGTCAGGTCCACATGATGACCACTAGCAGCACGAGACTGGTCACCGTGTCCTTCTTTGTAAAGTTTGTTTGTTCCTTTGTTGTTAGACAGGGTCTTCCTGTGTGACTTAGGCCAGCCTTTTAACTCGCTATGCTCCTGAAGTTCCCTACCAGGTTCTGAGATGACTGGTCTGTGTCCCCACCACATCTAGATGGTACTTAAAGTGACAGCTGCCCGGATAAGTCCATTGACTTGGATTGGGGTTGAGACGGGGTCAGCAGGAAGAGGGTAAAGACAAGGATGGAGACCAGATACCCTGATTGATTAACCTCTCATTCCTTCCTCTGTTGAGTATCTTGACACACTCTCTAGCCCAGCAGATGAAGCCCTCCTCTGTAGCCCCGTGGGATTCCGTCTTGGGACAGGATGGATTTGCAACTGTCAAGATGCTCTTTGTTCCCTTCCTGCATCACAGTCAGGTGGCTAACAACAGCAGTAAGCGCACGTCTTGATATTTTAAGACATCTCTAACATTATTCATCTTATGACCGATCTTGTGAAAAGAGTAGGAGAACCCAAATGCTCTTCGATAACACTGGGGTCATAGCTCACTGGTAGAACGCTTGCCCTGAACCTGCAAAGGCCCTGGGTCTGATACCGCTGGTGCCACAAAAATGAACAATGAACAATCACTGAACAAAATTACTATAAGGGTATACCCTTATAGTAAAATAATGTGCGGATGTGAGGGGGAGGAGACTGAGTTGTTTGTGTTCCAGGATATAAAGGTCAAAGAGATAAAAATCAAGGTTCAGGGGCTGAAGATGATGGAGAGGTGGCTCAGTGGTTAAGAGCATTGGCTGTTCTGTTAGAGGATCCAGGTTCAATTCCCAGGTCCCACAGTGGGTCACAGCCATCTGTGACTCCAGTGCCAGGAGCTCCAACTGCTTCTGGCCTCCTCTCTAGGAACTCATGTGAATCACAGATAGCGTGTGGGCACATAAAATAATAAACTTTAAAAGCCAAGGTCCAAAGGTTCTGAAAAGTATTATAGTGTTTCAGGGCACCCCCATCCCCATGCTGGGACCACAGACATGTGCCACCGCTCCTGACTTCATGCTGTCTGAGGGAGGATCATTCCCCGAGCTTGTTGCCTGCTGTTCAGTTTACCAACCAAGCTACGTCCCAGCCCTCCAGAAACCTTTTAAAAGATGGCTCTGACGGTCTTGCCGGGTGGGAAAGGGGATCAGATTATAGGATGTGGTAGAATATATCTTTTTAACACTTTATGAATCAGACAGCAATCAGCTAAAAGAACCCATCTGTATTTACATTGTCAGATAAATTGGTGGCTTTATTATGTCCCAGTTAATCTGTGTTGTAAGTTCTGAGCATTCTGCCCTGCTGTGACCCCAGCGTGGCTGCTATCAGTCAATGGAATGTGACTCCTATTCTTCCTGCAATGCCTTGCTCGACTACGGATGATTGATGCTCAGCTCTGTTCTGAGACCCGTGGGCTTTTCCCTTCCTCACCCTGAAATATAGACTGAGCCAACAACATCTGGAGCTTAACTCCAGGGGCCACGGAAGGCCCAGAACTGAGCCCTGCAGCGTGGTTAGCAGCTGTTTCCCAAAGACGGTGGCATGGCAGCCTTTGCCTTGCGACTGCCTGGTGGCTTATCTGTTGGCACCCTGTCCACCAAATTGATAGTGAGTTTGTGTTTGTTTCCAGCTTTGGAGTGGCAGCAAAAATGGGTCCCACCCTGGTAGTTTGGAATGTTCAAATGTTGAGACTTGTTCCTCACACTGGGTTCATTCTTAGCAGCAGAGATCACAGGAAGCAAACAAATGAAATCCTCCTTCCTGAGCAGAGAAGAGCAGAGAGGATCTTTGGGCATCTGAAACAAAGAACATCTGGAAGTAAGCCTTACTCAGAAGTGTTCTGGAAGACAAATCCGAGTACACTCAGCCCTGCCACAGACATCCTTTGTGTCATGTATTCATTCATGCTCCACATGAGAGGCATCCACATCTCAGCCCGAGTAGAAGGAGCTCTCATTTGTTGTCCATTCTCTCTTCTGTTCTTGCTTTAGCACCTGATATTTATGTTAATGAAGCCTGAGTGCTATCTTTGTAAATGGCAGAGAGTGGGTGAGCTGCCTCCCTGTCTTCAGTTCTGGAATAAGTGCTGCAGTGGGTAGGTGCTTAGTGTGTGCTGATCAGGTGAGTGGTCTGTTCTCCAACACCGTCAGCCTCTTTTGTATGGATGTGCATGGCAAAAATCACCGTGTTGCTGGCTGCTCTTAAAACCTGGCTGTGACATCTGAATAAGCAGTCACACTTCTGCGCTGCTGGGACATAACCTTTGATGGAGCACAGATGAGAGAGTAGACGAACGTTGAATGTGCTGGAAGATGAGCTTGCCCTGCACCCGTCCACGCAGAGTCAAGGTCACGTCATCAGGTGTGGCAGGATACCAGCGCTTGAATATTTTTGGGCTCAGGTTCTCTTGCTGAGTGTGTTGAGTCTGCAAGTTAACTCTGAAAGGCACCCGTCTAGATTACCACACGGAGTGTGATGCCTCCCTCCCAGCCTCCCTTACCCCTCTCTTCTCTCTAGTGCTCAGAGTCCACAGAAATTCACGTGTTATCCTAGCCATCTCCCGCCCAACTTTATCATCTCCAGCCCCAACTGGTTTCTTTGTTTGCTTCTTACATATTTATAGGTAGGGAGTGGGTGTGGGCACATGTGGAGGTCCCAAGACAACTTGAAGGGAGTTGGCTCTCTCCTTCCACCGTGTGTATCCTGGGAGTTGAAATCAGGTGGCTGTGTTTAATGACAAAGGCCTTCACCTGCTGAGCCATTTGTCAGCCACTCTTGGTTCTCTGGGGAGTGGGGTGGTGAACTCAGTGATATCCACCTGCCTCTGCCTCTTGAAAACTGGAATGGAAGGCATTGGCCATCACATCACAGCCAGAACCAGTGTTGGTTTTTCAAACAGGCTCTCTAGCCAAGGGTGGCCTGAACTCACTATGTTGTCCAGACTGCCCTTAAATTGGAGGCAGCCCTCCTGAGACTAGGGATTGCAGATGTGCACCCCCTAATTTAGGGTTGTTGACTGCTGACTTTTGTAATGTTGGAACGCAAGTCTCCTGTTTGTGCTCTCCCTCCCGCCCCCTCACATCTGTGTCCTCCTTCCTTACCTAGGCCCGCATCATACATGACCGGTGCCAAGACCCAGCCATAGCCACTGCCTCGGAAAGGATATACTTGCAGCATTTCTATTCCATGAATTGTGTGTTGTTTATTCAGATAAATTATTAAGGCGCATTGCTGAGAGTTCCCAGAAGAGATCTGCACTGCCAGCAAATGTCTATCTGGCCATTTGACAAAGGTGGCTTCCCTGTGGAAGGTTCCGCAGTAGACTTCCCTCCAGGAAAGAAAAAAAGAAAAGAAAAAGAAACTCTTTTTTGAGACAGGATGTCACCATATAGCCCTGGCTGGCCTGGAACTTGCTATGTAGACCAGGCTGGCCTCAAATCCAGAGGTCCACCTGCCTCTGTATCTCCAGTGCTGAGATTAAAGGTGTGCGCCACCATGACTGCCCTCACCCTTTTTAAGGAGGGAACCCGTGTGGCGGTCGGGGGCAACTTTGAGTGGTCATTTATCTCCTTCCACAATGTGAGCCCCGGGGAATCAAACTCAGGTCTTAAGACTTGGCAGCAAGCGCCTTTTTACTCTGTGGACCATTTCACCATTCCTGCTCCTAGAATTGTCCAGCTCATGAGCCGGTGTCCTTATGGCTTGGAGTGAAAGCCCAGAGTGGGCTGAGCTGATCAGAATGAGATGGCGCTAAGGTACCAGACACACGGAATTCCCATCCCCTGGCGCGCTGTGGGCACAACCGGGGCTTGATCCTGCCCTGCACCTTTTGTTTGTTTGTTTTTGTCTTTTGCAACAGGGTTCTCTCTGTAGCTCCGACTGTTCTGGAACTCGCTCTGTAGACCAGGCTGGGCTTGAACTCAAGAGATCTACCTGCCTCTACCTCCCAAGTGCTGGGTTTAAAGGCATGCGCCACCGCCGTCTTCTGCCCTGTATCTTTAACTTGATATTCCAGCTCTAGATATAGGTTTGGTTTCTCTTTAGCCTGGTTCTGGGTTTGAAGGGAAGATTGATTCCCTCAGATACCCTACCCCCAGCTGAGCTCTAAAACCACACTTTGAATTCTGGCTTTTCCCTTTTCCTTGCTAATCCAGCCTTTGGCTCCTCCTGTGGTTTTCTAGAGTGACTTACCCCAGGTATTAGTGATCGTTTTTTTCCTCCTTCTGTGGAAAATGCCGTGGACCCTGTGGAAGGTACTGCACAAGTATAGCCCATGGCTGTTACATTTTGACCAGGAACAGAATCTATGATCAAGATGTTCTCACATCATAGAGTGGACATGGGATAAACGGGGGTTCCCTTTGCCTTTTCCACAGTCCACAGTCCTGCCTCCAAAAGGTCTTCACATCATAGGGCCTCATGAAAGAAAAGGAAACAGAACTGTTCAGGACGCTGGTACCTACGCATCTGACCTGGCTGTGACTAAGCCAAACTCTTCATGAGATTAACCACAGAGAGCCAGTTAGACTAGACATGGATCGGTACCTCAGCATGTTACTGAGTTAGCCTTGAGGTGGTTGGTCACAGTGCTTCTGTATCTGAAGTTCTTTTCCCAGGACATGGCATCAGAAATCTACACCCCCTCTTAGCCACCATCCCTACCCCTGGGTTGTCCTGGCCATTCTCTGTTGGATTGACTTTCCAAAGATGTTGCTGTCGGGAAAGCAGCCCGTTGCCAGCGGAAAGACAGCTATCCTCATAGACCCTAGATTTCATCTGTCCCAGCAGCTGGCCAAGGCTTTGTTTTCAAGAGAACATAAGTGAAGGCAAGAGAATGGTTTCTTTTGTTCAGATTTCCCCTCCCAGAGGCCAGTCCCAGGGGTCCCTTCACCTGCATTATCCATTAGTGCTGTGGATTCGTTTTCCCCCAAATAAACAAGTTTTCCTGCCAAAGAATATCTGCATCCTGATTGGACGCAGGGCTGTCTAAGGGCCTTCTTTTGAGTCATGCCCTTCATTTCCTTGGGTCCCGTGTTCTCCCGTCCACGCCGTCCCCCTTCTCCTTATGGGGCCCTTTCTCCTAATTTCCTAAGGCCTTTGGCTACATGGCCGGTCAGCCATCTTCCTTGAAAGCATCCTTCATTCCTGTTTGCTCGGTCTTCCAAAGGCTCCTTTCCGATCATCTTTCACCTCTCACTTCACGCTCCGGGGACACGTATGGTTTCTCCATACAGCACAGATGTGCTTGGGGGAGTGAGGCATGACCGTGGCCTTGCACACTACAGCTGGTGGACTACACTCTGAAATGGGGAGGTGACTTTTCTCCAAGCAGGCAGGTCAGGGTGCAAGAGCAGTAGACTGTCAGGCTCTACCCTGCCATAAGGTAGAGCGAGTTGTTTGCGTCGTAAGCAGTGGCTCATGGCATCTGGGGGACCAAAATTCACCCTTGAATATCGGATTCCAAATTGGCATGTTAAGCAATAAGGAACCAATGGCTGGCAGACACTCTGATACGGGCACACACATGAGAATGCATGTGCACACCCATGCACGGCTGTTGCGGGAGTTGTCAGACTTGCGTCTCAGCTGCTCCACTCTGCCTTTTACCTCTGGGACACAGTAGACAAGCAGATGAGTGAGGTGGCTGACTATAGTTTGCCCACCCCGGAGAGAGAAATTTGTGAAACATCCTCATGGCTGTTGTGTGCGTGAACTGTCGAACCTTCTGTGTCTGCAGCCTCTGCTCAGTACCAATGGGAGTGGGTCTATTTATCCCGTTCACAGCAGTTTTGTATGAGGAAACCAGAGTTCTTCAGCTGCTACATATTTTGACAAGAAAAATCTCTTTTTGTCTTCTGGTCCCAGTTTGTCCCTACATCAGGAAAATATACCTGCTTCGCTTCTGTGACTTTTTTTTGCAAGCAGTCTGTTCAGCACTGTGGTTTCAGGGTGTAGTGACTGTTACAATGGTTTATTACCAACTTTGCCCAAGCCTCCCCCCATGAATTTTTTTCCTATGTTCTTTCCTTGATAAATATAAACATTTAAGCAAAATTCTGCTTAGTATATTTGTGAGTTACTGAATAAAATGAACATTTTATGGAGTTTGTATTTTTCATACCCAAGATGAAAATAAGATTTGAGTTTAGTGGGTTGGTTTATTCTCCTGCCCACTCCCCCTTTCTGAGGCAGAGTCTCAAGTAACCCAGGCTGACCTCAAACTTGAATAAGCCAATATGACCTTAAACTCCTGCCTCAGCCTCCCAAGTACTGGGGTTACAGCTGTGCCACTATACTAAGCTAGGAATTAAAATTTAAATAAACATAGCATTTATCTGAAAAAGGATGACTTTATGATGTTATCCATAATATAAACTCGTTCTACAGTAAGGAGATAGAGACTCAGAGAAGTCAAAGCAAGCCTGAGTTTTGAGCCAAGACACCTGGGTTCCAAGTTCATTTTGTTGCTACAGAAGATTAACTTACAGTGTCTTGCTAGAACTTTCAGATCTTGACATTGACTTGTGTTTGGTTTTTAACAACAGAATGCATATAACTGCCTAAAAAAAAAAAAACTTGGCAAATTCAAACAAGGCAAGAACCTTAAACTAAGTCTCTGTGGGACTGGAGAGATGACTCAGAGGTTTAAAAGCACCCAGCACCCACATGGTGGCTCACAACCCCCTGTAATTCCGGCTCCAGGGATGCCATATCTTCTTATGGCCTCTGCTGACAATGCACACACGTGGTGCACAGACCTACATGAAGTTCAACACTCATACACATAAAGTAAATAAATCTTTTTTAAAAACGAAAATGAAATCTATTAGAAAAGTTTTAAGAAACCAGGGGCTGGTTTGCTGTGCTTCTCCTGTGGTTTGGCTTTTTTACCGCCTGTGCCAGAAAATGAACATGTGAAGGCATGGGAGCCCAGAAGCCAAAGCAATGCCACCTGATTTCCATGCTCCTAGATCCAGTTCTCTGAAAGCGAAGAGAACTCCTGTATCTTAGGATGGCTGCTCCAGGGCCAGTCCATTTCTTGTCAGAAATGCCAGCACTGACCTGGACTTCCGTGTTAGTCTGTATCAGTTACTTTCTGTTACTGTAATAAAATAACCATGACCAAAACCAATATACAGGAAAGTTTATGTTGGCCTTTGGTTCCGGGCAGGGGGATGGGAGGTGCCCATAATGGCAAGATAGGCATGGCAACAGGTATTTGGAGCCAGAAGCTGACTTCACCTTTCCTTTCAGACAACCTTCCCAAACCACACCAGCTAGGGACCAAGTGCTAACATAAGCAAGCCAATGGAGAGCACTTCTTACCCAGACTTCTGCAGCTGCCCACCCATCCTCCTCCTCCTCACAGGCTCAGGGCTCCAGCTGCCTTAGGTAGTGGCAGAGGCCACTCTAGATGGTCAGGTGAGTTCATTCCTGACTAATGGTACTCACTAGCAAATGGATCTGTCCAATAGAAATGCCCACTAAAGATGGCAGAAACGGGCTCAGCAGCTGAGAGCACTTGTTGCTCTTGCAGAGGATCCAAGTTTGGTTCCTAACACCCATGTAGTGGTTCACATGACTCTAGATCTGAAGGATCCAGCACCTTTCCTAACCTCTGCAGACACCAGGTGTGGACACAGTGCACACACATACACACAGGCAAAATACGCACTCAAAAAATTTCTTTTAAAGAAGTTAAACTGTACACTGAAGAAAACTAAGTAAAAATCATTTTTAAAGCGCCCCATGAGCCATCAAGAGTTAAAACTGCTTGCCGTGCGAACCTGGCAGCTTGAGTTGGATCTTGGAACCCTTTTAAAGGAAGGCAAGAACAATTCCACAGTGTTGGACACTCTTGACTGCCACGTGTGCGCCATGCCGAGTACATATGCTGTATATACACCTAATATAATGTAAAATAGTGTGTGTCTCAGATCCTTTGGCTTCCATCTGTTTCTCAAAGTTTTTGGTTCAGGCTAATCAGGATCAAGCTAATCGGGTGCGAGAGTGTTGCTGCAGGTCCAAGTTCTGTAGCCATATACACATGGGGGTGCAGATGTTCCCTGGTCACATAAACATAGGAGATCGAAGGCTACGCAAGCCTGAATAGAGTATGTGTGCCTGTGTGACTGTGGTGTGTGTATCTGAGTGTCTTTGTGTGTGAAGTGAGTGTCTGTGTGTGAAGTGTGTGTCTGTCGTGTGTGTAGTGTGTGTGTCTGTGTGATTGGTGTGTGTATCTGAGTGTCTGTGTGTAGTGTGTGTCGTGTGTGTAGTGTGTGTCTGTCGTGTGTGTAGTGTGTGTCTGTGTGTGAAGTGTGTGTAGTGTGTGTGTCTGTGTGTGAAGTGTGTGTCTGTGTGTGTGTGAAGTGTGTGTCTGTGTGTGTAGTGTGTCTCTGTGTGTGAAGTGGGTGTCTGTGAAGTGTGTGTCTGTGTGTGAAGTGTGTCTGTGTGAAGTGTGTGTCTGTGTGTGTCTGTGTGAAGCGTGTGTGTGTGAAGTGTGTAGTGTGTGTCTGTGTGAAGTGTGTGTGTCTGTGTGTGAAGTGTGTGTAGTGTGTCTGTGTGTAGTGTGTGTCTGTGTGAAGTGTGTGTGTAGTGTGTGTGTGAAGTGTGTGTCTGTGTGTGAAGTGTGTGTCTGTGAAGTGTGTGTAGTGTGTGTGTCTGTGTGTGTAGTGTGTGTCTGTGTGTGAAGTGTGTATACTCTTAAAGGTTATTTTCAAGGCACAACCTTTAAGAAATCTGAACCTAGAAACATTTCAGTGTTTTGGTGACTTTCCTTATAGTTGAGAATATTTTTTAATGGGTGGACTTGTCAGCAGTAGCAACAATTGTGGGTTTTACAAAAAGATTTACTTTGTGTGTGTGTTGCCCATGGAGATCCAGAAGAGGGCATAGAACCTTGCATAGCTGGAGTTACAGGATGTCGTGAACTACCTGAAAGCGGTGCTGGGAACCAAACCGGGTCGTCTGGAATAACAGCCAGTGCTCTTAACCATCTTAACCTCCAGCCCCTATTGCGGCTATTAAAATCATAGTTTTCCTTTTCCTAACAGGTTATGTGTTTACTTTTGTGTGTTTAACCTTATCTTGAAATATTTTATGCTTGCAGGAAAGTGGCAACAATAGTGTAAAAAATTCCTTTCTCTGATTCCCAATTGGTACAATCACAATTTACCCAATCTAGCTTATTCTTAGTGGACACACATACTCACTCCTGGGTTTTTTCATGCTCATTTTTTATTTATTTGTTTATTTGTGTGTGTATGCGCGTGCGTGCGCACTTGTAGGTGCCGGGGTGTGTGCATGTTTGGGTCGGAGGACAACTTCTCATGTGTTCTATGGCTCTGTTCAACTTATTTTTAATTAATTTGAAATGGGGCCTCTCACCTGGGGCGACCAGGCCACAGCCTCTGCAGTCTCCATGCCTGCTCCCCTTGCCCCCTGCACTGCGGTTAGCACACACTGCAACATACCTGGCTTTTTAACATGGGTTCTGTGTGTTGAACTAAGATCCTCAACTAAGCAGTACCCCCTGCCCCTGTTTTTGTATTTTTAGCTAGTGAAATCTGGCTTACAAAGTTTTGTTTTGTTTTTTAGACTCGAGTATCATGTAGTCCAGACTCAATGTGTAACTGAGGATGCTCTTGAACTTCTGATCTTCCTGCCTTAACTTCACCAGTGTTGGGGTTGTTCTTGTGTGACTGTTTTTGGTTAATACATTGCTGATTATCAAACCCAGGACTTTTCTTGTATACTAAGCAAGCACTCTTCCAGCTAAGCTGCATTCCTAGCCCCTAACTTACAAAACTCTCTAGTAAGCTATAGGTTTTTCTTTCGAATACTAATAGAAGCTCCTTATGCTGGAGAGGTATTGACTTCCATGTGACTACCTTAGGGCCAGTGTATATAAAGTCGGGAATTGTGAGGGAATGTTTGGCTAGGCCCCGTTGCTACCATCCTCACTTTGGTCCCACACTCTGCCCTAGTCATTCTGGGTTAGTGGGAGTTGATGTGGCATGCGGCTGCCGCTTGTAGCCAGTTTGCGGCCCATTCGACAGCATCCCCTGTAACTTGGAGTTGTTGGCTGAGGTAACTGTCAGTTTCAGGATGTAAAGAGACACGGCCGAGGTTTTGTTCCTTAGTGAGATCTCTGTTTTCCTGGAGTGACCTGTCCTGTTTTCACAGTGCATCAACATGGAGAGTTTTTGAAGTGACGTCTAGTTTCATCAGTGGCTTTGTTTGCAGGCTAAACAAATTTTTTTCTCAGCTATGAAATCAAAGCCCCATCTCCAGATGATTTAAGCCATCCCATTTGAGCATGAAGTAAGTTGAACCGACCCTGCCACCTTACATAGGCCTTTGTTGGTGTAAGGGACTAGGGATGTGACTTACATAAGCTGTCAGGGAACATTGCCAAAGTCGTATGAGGAAGCTGGGAATAGGCTCCTTCATAGTGTTAGCACTGAGCTCATGAACAGGGCTTCAGGGCACAGGGAAGGCCAGCCGGCCTTAGGAAGAAGCTGTGCCAGGCACTCATTCAAGGGCTCGGTGGAGGTTTCACAGTGGCCTTGGGATATGCGGTTCTTACCAGCTGGAACACTTAGTCAGCCTCAGCTCCCACACCCACAGGGCGCTGGGCAGCAGATGTCTCTCTCTCCTTGCTTCCCCCATTCACATGGAAGCTTCACGCCTTAGTAACCGTGTGCCTCGTTCTGGTTCAGATTGCATCCTAGGGATTGAAAAAAACATGTATAAATATTCCATAAAAACTTTCGAAGGTAACGTAAGAGAGAAAGATATCAGGCACAGCAACTTATCCGGGTTTTGCGGTGTTTCTTTATCCCTGCCTTTGTATCACTTGTATGTGGGGTTAACTAAAACGTCTGTAACGCACCATATAGCATTTCATGTTACCCCTAACACACTTCAGTAACACGCTTTCTTCTTTGTTTTGTTGTTGTTTGTTTTTGTTGTTGTTGAGATAGGGTTTCTCTGTGTAGCTTTGACTACCCTGGAACTTGCTCTGTAGACCAGGCTGGCCTTGAACTCACAGAGATCTGCTTGCCTCTGCCTCCCAAGTTCTGGAATTAAAGGCATGTGCCACCACCGCTCAGCTACTAATGCAGTTTCTAAAGACCATCTTTCTAATTTTTGAGACAGGGCCTCAGATAGCCTAAGCTGACCCCCGGCTCCGCACAGCTGAGGTTGACCTTGAACTCATGATCCTTCTGCTTCCACCTTCCTGATGCTGAGAAGCTTGCCACCATACCCAGCTTCATGCAGTCTGGGGAATTAAACCTAGGGCTGGTGCATGCTGTGACAAGCATTCCACCAATGGAGGCACATTCTCAGCTTCCAAAATTATTATTTATTTACTTATTTTTGAGAAAGGGTCTTATTGTATAACCTAGGCCTCCAGGTCTTAGGTCTACTGCATCAGCCTCCCTGGGGCTGGAGGATCACAGGAGTGTGTTACTATGTCTGCCTCCAAAATTATTTTTATGTATAGGATTTTATAATTTCTGTAATCGGTAGTCTTACAGTGCAAGAATCAAGCTTCGTAGAGTCACATACACCTGTAATACCAGCATTAGGGAAGCTGAGGCAGGAGGATCATGAGTTTGAGGCCAGCCTGGACTGAACAGTGAGAGCTGGTCACAAACACAGTGCAGGAGTCAGTGGAGTCCCAACCTAACCTATTCAACCAATAGCTTCTGAGACGGTTCCTTCCTGGTTCTTGATCTGAACAGTTCCATGGTTTGTAAGGTGATGCTCAGCTCACACTTGTGGGTCTCCAGACAGGAATCTCAGGGCAAGCCACGTATGAGCTTGGCTTTGTGGGCATCTCAGCCTTTTGTCAATGATTGATCATTGTCACTTACAGGAATTTTTTTTAAACAATATTTTAATTGGAAAAAGCATCTGTCAGCTGTCAGGCTCCCCCCCGTTCCCGCTTTTCAGAAGCAGGATGTTGAATGTGAGTAATGACAACAGGCCTATAAACTGCGGACTCTAACCCTCGGATGACTCATCCAGTACAATGCAGTATATTTGTCAAGGAGACTGAATCATATATGGGGGGAACTACTTCTCAGGCAGCCAGCTGGTTCTCAGGTCAGCCAGAGAGGATCCATTTTTATCGGAAGCTTTAGAGTAGCGATGATGCTAATAGCCGGCACTTGGACTCCACAATGTAGAGGAAATGGCATCTCCGGGCAGGTACGTGCTGACTTGAACTCCTGTTTCTCCTTGCTCTCCTCTCAGTGTTTAACCTTTCCGGGGTTTGCTTGTAGCATATTCTTAAGGGAGAAAAATTATTCTCAAGGACCAGTGAGTGTGAGCGTGCGTGTGAGTGTGTGTGCGTGTGTGCGCGCACGCGTATGAGTGTGCTTGTATGCTCGCCCACATGCGCGGATCTGGAACCTCTGATCTGGTGGACAGAGCTCTTATTCACCCGTCCCCTTTCTGAACCTCCTTAGAGATTCAGATAAACGTGGCTTCACCCCGTCATTTTATATTAGTAAGTTTTAAAGATGCTGTTTGGGGACATCTTGCAGGAACAGCAAACCTTCTAGGTGGGTAGCTTAGGATGCTGAAACAATGATTAAGCAGGGGGCAGCTGAAGGATAGTATCTGGAATTTAATTACGGGTAGCTTTTGGTATCAGTCCTTTTGCCACCCCCTATGTGGCCTCGTGCCAAAAAAAAAAAAAAAAAACAGAAAAGAAAAGAAAAAACTTTCTCCCCTCCTGAGTGGATATGTTTATTTTTTGAAGATCACGATTTGCTCGTACTGAATTGATGTGTTAACTTTTCCAAGGTAAAGGAAAAGGGAGTGGGGATTTGGTAGCAACTTTTAATTATAGCTTCCACATGACCTGAAGGATCATTCCACATAATTGGGAGGCTGTGGCTGCCCCTTTGACCTTCTCTTTCTTCACTCACTAAATTTAAACAATACCCAACTAGTGGAGGCACATGCCTTGTTTATTTGAGTATATTAAACATTCCTATGTGTGTTGACAGACTATTCAGTGTCTCCTCATATTTTTAAAGGACACTTTTTAAGTCCTCTGTGTTAGGGACAGTTGCTGTAGTTAGTTTGTGTCTGTGTTATGTCTGCTTGCTGATCCTTCTGTCCACACTGGTTGGGTCAGGACTTATAAGACTGGCTCCCATAGGTTTGCCTAGGATGTCATTGATGGCACAGTTCCCTCTGTGCTGTAAATCCTGCTGTCACTTGGAGAATATCAAACAGATCTGGAGTTATCAGACTGGAGAATGAGACAGGCTTTGTTCCTGTTTTCTTTATTGTAGAACTTATAATATTTTCTTTTTTAGAAATAGGAATTTTAAACTCTTGGTAAATATTTTTCATTTATTGGTTCCAACACATTCAGAAATTCATGTAGTTTGGGAAAGAGTTTGCTTGGTATGTTCTCTTTGTAGATTGAAGTGTGTGTGTGGTTTTTTTTTTCTTCTTGTTTTAAGAATGGCCAGCTTGTTTTTAAAGACAGACTGCCTTTAAATTTCATTAATTTTACATTCTATAAATGAAAGCCACCTGTCATGTCGTAACTTGCTAATTATGGTCAAGGACGATAATGAGGAAGAATAGTGTTTGGAGTATGTGGGGGTCTGGCTAAGAATTTCCCTGCCCACATCTGTAGTGCTTATTTTTGTGTGCATATGTGCATATATGTATATATAGTACGTATTTAATAATAGCATTTGGTGATATTAAAAATATTTCAGATTCAGAGCGAGAGCCCTTTTCCTTCTCATGAAGATTTTGTTTCAAAGTTGGAGAAGCTGCTTTGTTTTTTTTTTTTACTTTTCAAAGTTCCTTTTTTTAATTGATATTTATTGAGCTCTACATTTTTCTCTGCTCCTCTCCCTGCCTCTCCCTTCCCCCCTTCAATCCTCAGGAGATCTTGTCTTTTTCTACTTTCTACTTCCCATGTAGATTATATCTATGTAAGTCTCTCTTAGTGTCCGCATTGCTGTCTAAGTTCTCTGGGATTGTGGTTTGTAGGCTGGCTTTCTTTGCTTTATGTTTAAAAACCACCTATGAGTGAGTACATGTGATAATTGTCTTTCTGTGTCTGGGTTACCTCACTCAAAATAATGTTTTCTAGCTCCATCCATTTTCCTGCAAAATTCAAGCTGTCATTTTTTTCTGCTGTGTAGTACTCCATTGTGTAAATGTCCAACATTTGAGAAGCTGCTTTAAACATGCTAAATTGACTAGAGTTCTTATCTTTGGTGGCCTTAGAGTAAATGGGCTCGTCGAGTTTTGGTGAAAGCCTTTACTCGGTTTGGGGCTCACTTTGTCAAAAGTTCAAGTAGGGTGGGTCTTGCCTGTCATGTCAACATTCAGGAGGGTGAATAGGAGGACTGTTGTAAATTTCAGGGCAGCCTGGGCTACAGTATAAGACGCTGACTTTCTTTAAAAAAAAAAAAAAGGCAAAGGCCTATATGTTTAAGGTCAGCCTGGTCTATATAGCAAGTTTCAGGACCAAGTATGCACAACAAGATGGTGTCTCAAATAATAATACCAATTTATAGTATTATTTTTCCTATCTTGCAGTAGAATGGTTCATCTTCTCTAAGTACATGGTAACAAGGTTCGTTGATGTCACACACGCAGGCGCGCACACACAGCCTGCAGAAAATGACCCTAAGCTCTAAGCACTTCCTTTAAATCTCTTGATTTATTGGCGTTTCTATGAAAATATCCTGTTTCCCCATTCTCCGTCTCATTGCGACTAGCCCAGGTGCTGTCCAGCTCTTCCAGGGCTCTGACCTAGCTGGACACGTGAGCAGCTCCCAGACGTACGGTGCTGTTGAGTACTATGCGCCATCAGCCTGGGGCGATCATGGCCTTTAGAGTCTGAGAAGAATTCAGAGCCACAGCTGGAACCGAAGTCTCATCCTTCGGCTTAGGAGCAGTCAGTGGCTGCTGAGCTTGCTGCCCGTGTTGAGAGGCGTGTGCTGGGCAGTTCCCTGTGGAAGCCCTTGGCACCCAGGCTCAGCTCTGCCCTGCCCTCAGTTGCCGAAAGAATGCTCTACTCCAAAATCCACGTGATAGTGGTTTCGGTGGCCATGTTTTCTAAGCCAAGTCAAGTGACAGAACTGAGGACAAAGGATGCTTTTTCTCCCCGCTGTTTCTTGGCAGGTGTCAGTCAGGGAGCGCGTATATTCTGAGGGATCAAAGTGTCCAAGGGCAGACCGCTTGCTTCCCTGTCTTCACTGGTTGGAAGACTCCCCTCCTCTTTTTAGGATCTATTAAAGTTAGAGTCAGATTTAAAGCTATATGAATTCAGTAACTATTTCATAAAAACAAGCTAATTTAAAACCACTATAGACCGGCTGCCAGCATTTAAAAATACTCACGTGCTTTTGAGGCCTGTCTCTGCAGGCTGCCCCTGCTGTTCACATGTAAGAGTGTGTGCGGTGACACGCCTGGCTCCTACTCAAGGCTTTACCTGTGCGTTGCCTCTGTAGTGGGACCACGCTTGTGCTACATCTGGAGCATATGCCCGGCACACACACTTGTAGGTAAATCTCTACCATTATTTGGAAGTTGTAGGTTTTCTGTGTAGCTCAGAAAGGCCAGAGACAAGCATAGTGTGGGTTTCATAAGACAGAAGCTCTACTCTGAAGAAAGTGTAAATGGAGTACGTGCCCACTCATATCCAGCTACTGTGGACTATTATTTTTCCTGGGCATTCTCTCAGTTTTAAGTTTGCTGGCAGTTGGTCACATTGACCACACATCCCCCCATTGACTTAGGGTGGGCATGAACACATAAAGCCAATACTTTAGACAGAGGCTGGTACCTCAGCTCTATCTGAAAGAGCTTTTGGCTTGGATTGCAAGTGGAGCCTTCCTTTCTCCCCCTTCTGAGGGTGCTGTTGGGACTGTCTTCAGAAGGGACCGTGAAAGTATTTCAGGGAGACACATCTTCAGATCCAGCCCAAGACAAAATGCATTGTTTTAGGCGTTAACTCCTGCAACTGTAAAGAATGAAAATTCTCTCTCTTCTTCTTTCCCTCCCTCCCTCCCTCCCTTCCC
>PVIU01006589.1:0-100147 GCA_004026605.1 Ondatra zibethicus
GATACAGATACAGATGATACAGATACAGATGATACTGATACAGATACAGATGATACAGATACAGATGATGCAGATACAGATGATGCAGATACAGATGATACTGATACAGATACAGATGATACAGATACAGATGATGCAGATACAGATGATACTGATACAGATACAGATGATACAGATACAGATGATGCAGATACAGATGATACTGATACAGATACAGATGATACAGATACAGATGATACTGATACAGATACAGATACAGATGATACAGATACAGATGATACAGATACAGAGCTAGGGAGAGCAAATGTCAGGGTATAGGAGCATGACTGGAGATTTTCCAACTGAGAAAAAAATGTAGGGAGATGGACAACTTACCAAGATCTAATGAACAACATTTTATATGATCCATAAGACCCAGGAGAGAGAGGTAGGCAAGGAGTCATGCAGCGGTGATGAGCCATTCAGACCAGAGGTAGAAAGGGAAAGGAACCCCACAAAACTAATGAAGGGCGTAGCAGTGCCCCACACTATGCTTGGAACCCTTGGGTGTTCGGTATGTTAGCTATAAAAGGGTGAAGGCGAAGAACGAGTCAAGGCGGACGAATATTTTCAACTACAAGTACTACTTAAAAAAGAAAGGAAGAAGAAGAGGGGGCCTTACAAGGGAGGCCAACATTTTGAGAAAAATTGTTAAGTAACAGAAGTGGCTGCAGGGCCGAGAGCAGCGATCCTGCTGCCAGAGGCAGTCAGTCAACACTGCCGGGAACAACAGAGTGGAGCTCCAGTCCGCACAAGAGTTAGGATTAGGTGGACTCAGCACTTTCCAGCTTTTGTGCTTTGTGAATGTGGATGCATGGGAATTAGTCACGTGCAGTACTCAAGACCAGACCAGGAACTGGCCACACAGAGGGGTGCCAGAATTTAGGGCTGTCAGTATCTGGTTCAATATTCTTACCACCTCAGTGTTTCAACTTTGCGTCTTGACTCATCTCGTGGAAGGAATCTGAGTGTTGTCCAGAAACACTCACACAAAAACAAAATCAGTAAGAATTGGTTCTAAGGGATGGAGAGATTTCTCAGTGCTTAAGAGCACTGGCTATTCTCCTTCCAAAAGGTCAGGGATCAGTTTCTAGCATCCACACGGCAGCTCACGAACATCAGTAACTCCAGTTCCACAGGACCTTCTGGCTTCTGTAGTTAGCTGGCCCACATGTGGTGCCCAGACATACATGTAGGTAAAACATCCAGACAAATGTATTTCTTTAAAAGAAAGGAATGAAGAAGGGAGGGAGGAATGGGGGGAGGGAGAGAGAAAGGAAGGGAGGGAGGAAGGAAGGAAGGAAGGAAGGAAGGAAGGAAGGAAGGAAGGAAGGAAGGAAGGAAGGAAGGAAAACTGGTCCTGCAATAAAGCAAAGCACCATTTGGTTCTGTTGCAGTGTGGCCTGAACAGCATATGAATTTGAGAATGTGACTGTACTGGCTGTTATACATAACTACATGGCTTTGTATGTTGTTCAACTCCCCATACATGGACACTGTTTCCTTATGGACTGAAAAAGCAAACATTTTTACCTGATGAGGATGCTACAAGGTAAGTGAGCAGTTGTCTGCAGATAGAGTGGAATAACATTCATTTAACTTGTGATCTGCGGTAGCTCGGCTTCCAGGCTGGTGCCTACAGGGGACTCTCAGCTCAGAGGGGCAATGAACTAAAAAATCAACATGGCAAAGAGTCATAAGAGGAAATTCGGGGTCAGATATTCCCCCCCCATTTAATGTGTGATCTATGCACATATGCATGGGTGTGGGTGGGTGTGTGTAAACGTGGTACATGTGCATGTAGAGGCCCAAAAATGACATGTGGAATTATTCTCAATTGTTCTTCCTCCTATGAATGAATCAGGGCTCGCTCGCTGTTTCTCTGTAGCTCTAGAGCCTGCTCTGGCTCCCTCTGTCAACCAGGCTGCCTCTGCCTCTGCCTCAAGCGCTGGGATTGAAGGTGTGCGCACCACTGCCCAGCACTGAATCAGGGTTCTCAATCAAGGATGGTCTTGAGTTTCCGGCCATCCTGCCGGCACCTCCCCAGCTCTGTGATCACAGGGCACATGCCCTATATTTTACGCTGTGCTGTGTCTCATACATGCTAGATAAGCACTCTCCCAACTGTGCTCCAAATCTTAGCCTTTGAGAAAGTACCTTATATTCACCAGAGTGGGGCATTTTCTTTTTTTTTTTTTCTTTTTCTTTCTTTCTTTTTTTTTTTTCGAGACAGGGTTTCTCTGTAGTTTTGGAACCTGTCCTGGAACTAGCTCTTGTAGACCAGGCTGGCCTCAAACTCACAGAGATCCACCTGTCTCTGCCTCCCGAGTGCTAGGATTAAAGGCGTGCGCCACCACCGCCCGGCCTAATCACTTTTATAAGTTATTATATTTATATGACTTTTAGAACTACAGGAATGTTCTATTGGTTGGCTTAGATGAATAACTTAATAAGGGTGTTATGCCCAAATCCGCGAAGTCCCCCAAAAGCCAACAAGGATACCGAGTCCCATATGTAAAAGCAAAGAGCCTTTATTTCATGCAAGTATAAAACATGCAGCCTCTGCATGTCCAACGTATGGGAATAAACAGAGAGCCCCGAGCTCAGTTAGAATAGGTTTTCATAGTAGTGAAGGTGGGGATGAGGGGTTTCTGAGGTTCAGGACCCCTGATTGACTGACATTTGTCTAGGGGTGTCCTGGTGAGTGTGCGCTGGCAGGTGGTCCTATCTACAGCGGTTGGAATGCTAGGCATTTCCTTTGGATGGTCTGTTTTTGGGTGGTGCTCAGGTGATCTCAGTTTGTGGTTCTTCCTGCAGCCAGGTATACTCAGGGTAAACTACTGAGACTCAGGCTGCACCGATAACAGTACCCAATCTTGGGTCCTGCTTGCTCCTGGTTTTAAGGAAGTATGGAACTATTTAAATTAATAAATCCATTTGTTGACAACTCTGGACCTATTTAGTATATCAACAGGCACTATACCAGTTATCTTGTCCCCCATGCCAGGGAGATCCCCCTTGTCTCAGCCTTTCAACCTATGTTGGACAGGGGGCATGGGACGACGTGTTTCTTTCTGCAGCTACTTCAAGCTGACATTGGGGCGTTGTTATCCGGGCCCAAGCAGGTTGAAAGGATAGCCAAAGGTAGGGAGGAAATTCAGGCAATGGGGCACCCATCAGACTCTGTTGAAGGAACAGGGAACACTCATATCAGCTGGACTGGTCCACATCTGCTTTCAGGAAGTCCAGGGCTCGCCACTATTCAGAGCAGGTTGCAGTCAGCAACTGATGCTTAGATGTGTCTGCCAGCCAAGTGGAAGCCTATTGAGATAAGTTTAAACTAGGAACAGAAATTAAAATTTATTTAATTAAAGAAAAACCCATATTGTAGAAAAAGAGCAGAAGGAATAGACGCATACCTTTGAGTCCTAGCAAAAACTATAGATTTTGGTTAGAAGCATGTATCCACAGAACCACGTATGATTTGGACAGAGATGTCTTTGGCCCAATGAGAAAACCTTTAAGTTTATATTTAAATGAAAACCAGAATAGATCTAAAATCTTGAGCTTGTGGTCCACACAGTAAGTAGTCATTGCTCTATTAGCTTATTAGAACTACCATACAGGGGGAAGAAATTAGAAGCATTTTTTATATCTTAAGTCATTTTTTAGACCCTCAAAGCTTATGAACTTTTATATTTTCAGACCTTAAAACATTTTTTAATGAGCTAACAATCTGGCTATAGCTTTGTGGGAGGATCTGGATACATTTTGCTGCTCAACTGATATATAATTACTCTAGCCATTAATACTATCAGAGATCTCAGAAGGATAAATAAAGTATATCTGAGTACAGACCAAATACCTTCTAAAACTATTAAAAATAGTAGGGACCAGAGTTAATATACAGTTAGTCATACCCAGGTCTCCATAGCATTGGAGGCAGAAGTATCCAGAACAGCAGTCTTACTGTCTAAGCCAGGCCCATAAGGTGAACTTTTTCTTTTTCTGTGGAAGAGGGACATAGAAAAGACTGACCTAGTTTTGTCTAGGCAAAACCAGTACAATCAATTCTCCAAGGTCCTGCTGTTTGTCCACAGTCTGGACCAGGTCCTGGGGCATCTCGTCCAATGGTCAACGTAAACCAGGTGGAGACATTATGGTGTTTCATAATCTTCTTTGGAGGCCTTGGGTTACTGTTAGGATCTCAGAGTCTCTGTCTAATATAATAAACTTTTTAACTATTATTTTAAATGCCATATTCCGCAGATCTCTGAAGTATGAGGGCTGCCTAGGTATATCTGACTAGACAAACTTTATTTTTCATTATTTAAGTTTGACTTTGAAAACATAGACAGGGAACTAAATAAGGTTTATTCCTGTAACTAATTATATCAGAACTTTAAAGATGACTGACTAACGTATTTTCTAACAGTCTATAATAAGGTAGCAGCTTCCACAAGACTAGAACTCCACACTCTGTAATGATTTTGAATTAAAGCTAATAAAGAAACTGAATTAGTCATTCCGAGGGTAAACACAGAACAAGTTTATATCTAGCTGTTAATGCTGTCTCCTGCAAAGGGAAGGAACAGGTCCCAAGGTGAAATGGGAACAGGAGGGAGTCTAAGGGTTAGCATTGCCCTAGGGCAAACTGGAACAGTTCCATACCTCCTTAAAACCAGGAGCAAGCTGGACCCAAGATTGGGTCCTGTCATTGGTGCTTGTGAAGGTAAGTCCCAAGTCTCAGTCTCTGGCCTCCATCTTTGGAGGCCCGTCCCTATGCACGCCAAGCCTTGACTCCTCCCCGGAGGAGTGTCAAGGCAGCCCGCCAAAATCTTGACCACACCCCCGTCTATTTAAACTGCTTTCCCCGGCAAGTTCCCGCGTGGTCTCTTTCCTCTCCCCCTTTGTGGCCTCCCTATTTCCCCTCAGGGCCACCTGAGAGCAGGAATCCCATTAAACCTTGATATTTTTAATTTGGCTTGTTGTGATTTGGCTTGATTGGGATTTTTGCGTCGGCAGAGAGCTCACAGTGTTAGGAAAATTCCTAACAGTGAAGGGGAAAATGTAGGAGCCAGCCATGATAAGCTAAATATGAACAGATCACCCAAAGGAAGTTCTTTTTTTTTAATTAATTTATTTATTATGTATACAATATTTGTCTGTGTGTATGTCTCCAGGCCAGAAGAGGGCACCAGACCTCATTACAGATGGTTGTGAGCCACCATGTGGTTGCTGGGAATTGAACTCAGGACCTTTAGGAAGAGCAGGCACTGCTCTTACCCACTGAGCCATCTCTCCAGCCCCCAAAGGAAGTTCTTTACTTCCAACCATTATCACCTGCCAGAGTAGGACTCAGCCATTGACAAATTTAATAAGAGGCCTGAGTCTCAGTAGTTTACCCTGAGTTTATACCTGGCTGCAGGAAGAACCACAAACTGAGATCACCTGAGCACCACCCAAAAACAGACCATCCAAAGGAAATGCCTAGCATTCCAACCGCTGTAGATAGGACCACCTGCCAGCACACACTCACCAGGACACCCCTAGACAAATGTCAGCCAATTAGAGGTCCTGAACCTCAGAAACCCCTCACCCCCACCTTCACTACTATGAAACCCTATTCTAACTGAGCTCGGGGCTCTCTGTTTATTCCCATACGTTGGACATGAGGAGAGACGGAGTTTGCAAACTTGCATAAAATAAAGGCTCTTTGCTTGTACATATGGGACTCAGTCTTCTTGTCGGCTTTTGGGGAACTTAACGGATTTGGGCATAACAAAGGGCATGTAATATATTACATTTATAAGCTATGATATATCACACTTATAAAAAAAAGACATTTGGGGTGCTGGGAGACCACTGAGTGAGAAAAAACACCTGCTACCTAACCAAGCGTGACCACCTGCGTTTGATTCCCCTAGACTCCAGATTGGAAAAATAAAATAAAGCAGATGTGGCGGTGTCCATATGTCATCTGAGCCCTACTGCAAGGCTGGAGGCAGCAGACAGAATCGTTAAAAGCTTCAAGTCGCTGCTCTATTGCTGTGAAGAGACACCACGACCAACGCAACTCTTACAAAACAGGGCATTCAGCTGGGGGCTTACAGATTCAGGGGTTTGGTCCATCATCATAGTGAGGAGCGTGGTGGTATGAATGGTGCTGGATCTGCTTTCTGAGAGAGAGAGAGAGAGAGAGAGAGAGAGAGAGAGAGAGAGAGAGAGAGAGAGACAGACTGGGCTTTTGAAAACTCAGCACCCACCCCCACAATAAAGCCACACCTCCTAATCCTAATCCTTTCAAACAGTTCCACTCCCTGGGGACTAAGCATTCAAATAGATGACCTTGTGGGGGCCCTTCTTATTCAAGCCACCAGAATCAGCTAGCCTGGAATACATTCTAAAGCCTCTGAAGCAATCAAAAACCTTACCTCAGTGAGGTGGAAGGTGAAAACTGATTGCCCAAAGTTGTCTTCTGTCTTCCACACGGTGCAGAGCACACGCTGCATACAAATACCATATACATGCAATGATAAAAGTCTAAAAACAAATTAGGGGCTGGAGAGGTGACTCAGCAGTTAAGACCGCTCTCTGTTCTCACAAAGGACCCAGATTCAGTTCCCAGCACTCACGAGGATGCTCAGAGTTTTGTCTGTTACTGCAGTTCAAGGGCCTCTGGTGCTGTCGTCTGGCCCCTGCAGGCACCATGTACATGTGGCACATTAACATACATACAGACCAATATGCATACTCAAAATAAAATAGATTTAAAAATAGAAGTTGGAGCCAGGCAGTGGTGGCACACGCCTTTAATCCTACTACTCGGGAAGCAGAGGCAGGCGGATCTTTGTGAGTTCAAGGCCAGCCTGGTCTACAGAGTGAGTTCCAGTTCCAGAACAGGACTACATGGAAAAGCCATGTCTAAAAAAAAAAAAAAAAAAAAAAAAAAAAAAAAAAAAAAAAAAAAAAAAAAAAAAAAAAAAAAAAAAAAAAAAAAAAAAACAAATGTAGAAGTTGGAAAAATAGCTCAACAGTTAAGAACACTTGCTGAAACATCTGTGTTCCTGGACCATGGTCACTCAAAATGGCTCCAAAGTAAACTCCCTTTTATCTCTCATCTCCCTTAAGAAGAAAGTTGCAGTCTTTATCAACAATTATGGCATCACAATGTTGGACTCAGAATGATTCTCCTTTCACTGGAGGAATCAACTGAATGGAAGGCAACTATCCACATGGACCCACTGAGTCTAGGCTGCCTAACGCTGTCTCCTCAGGTGGATTGTTGGGAGCTCTTTCCAGGGCTCTGGGCCTCCCTTAATTTGGTTGGTCCATGGTACATTTTGTTTATTCTGAACTAGTGAACAAGAATGTTATTTTGGGGGCTGGAGAGATGCCTCAGTGGTTAAGAGCACTGACTACTCTTCCAGAGGACCCAAGTTCAATTCCCAGTGCCCCCATGACAGCTCACAACTATTTCTAACTCCAAGATCTGACATCCTCACACAGACAAAGATACATGCAGGCAAGACCCCAAAGCACATAAAATAAAAGTAAATTATTAAAAAGAAAGAATCCTATTTGTTAAATACCTTTTAAATTCACTTTTTAAATATTTGGCAGTGTTTCTCAACATTCCTAATGCTGCAACCCTTTAATACAGTTCCTCATGTTGTGGTGACCCCCAACCATAAGATTATTTTGTTGCTACTTTATAACTGTAATTTTTCTACTGTTATGAATCATAATGTAAATATCTGATATGGGATCCTAAAGGATCACAACCCACTGGTTAGAGCCACTGACTTAAGGCATCACATTTCTTTGCCTTGAAAGCATTTTGGTCTCGACATTTGGTTTGATTTCTTTGCTTGCTTTTGGACCCTCTAAAGTCACTTTAGACTCTGACTGTTCAACTTGTTTTCAGTATTTGTTCACTTTTGGAACTTTGAAGGCATTTTAGTTTTTATTTGTGTTGGTTTTCATTGCTTTTGAAAATTTTGATTTGTTATCATTTGGCCTTTGCTGGAGGCTTCTCTGCGCAGAGAGAGAGAGAGAGAATAACCAAATTAACAAAATCAGAAATGAAAAGGGGAACATAACAACAGACATGGAGAAAATTCAGAGACCCATTAGGTCATATTTCGAAAACCTGTACTCCACAAAATTGGAAAACTTAAAGAAAATGCACAATTTTAATGCCTAGCTCTTACATTTAAATTAACCCATTTCTATTCATACGTGTATCACCACATGACCTGTGGCTTACTTATAGATGCTCTGGCGTCTTTTTCCTCCAGGGGCTGGTGGCCGGCATCTCTCCCAACTCCGCCTTCTTTCTCCCTGTATATCTGCTTGGTTTTCCTGCCTATCTATATTCTGCCCTACCAAAGGCCAAAGCAGCTTTATTCATCAACCAATAAAAGCAACACATATTTGCAGTATACAAAAGGGCATCCACATCACTTCTGTGGGTCTTGACTTCAGTCTCCTGATATTCTTCTATCTGCATAATTCTGCGTTTTTCTGTTGCTTCTCCTGTGACCCTGCCAAAGGCACTGACAACATGAGGTTGTTCCCTCCCACACAAAAGTATGGAGGTGTCTGGGGGAACATCCCAACAAACACACCTGATTCCTGGGTCAGAAGGAACTTTATTGGCTCACCTGGGAAGACACATATGAGGGGTCGGTTCACCCGGTGTCTTGAGCCCCCTCACATTTGCAAGAGAACCCTGAGACCCAGTTGCAAAAGTCAGTCTCAGGACAAAAAGTCAATCCATATATATATATTTAGATATATATATATATATATATATATATATATATATATATATATATATATAAATAGATAGATACATATGTATGGGAACTGTGTGTGTGTGTGTGTGTGTGTGTGTGTGTGTGTGTGTGTGTGTGTGTGTGAATGGGGAACAAGAATATGACTTCCAAAAGGAGGAAATGTTTGGAGATAAAAAGCCATCAAGCACTCTAGCTGGCTTTATTGGTGATGATCCCTAACTTGCAAGTATTTGGAAACATAGAGACAAACATTTATTACTTCCAAACTGGTGCTATCTGAGTGCTTATCAAAGTCCCAGACAATAAAGTTTCAAGAAAAAAAATCACAAAGAGGCAGGTAGCTTTAATTAAGATGTAAAATGATTTGGGGGGCAATAAAAGTGGCAATTAATAATTATTAATTGAACTCTTTTTAAAAAAAAAAACAGTACCTGTGAGTGTTGAAAGAAAGAATAAGTTAAAACTTTTTATGGTGTATGCCAAAACCTCTGGTAAATTCTAAAGCAGCTCTGTGTTCTCTGAACTTCCTTCTTCATCTCTGATTTTTAGTCTTCCTTGAGCCGCTTTCTCTCACGCTTACAGTAACGTGTCTTTATTATACAAACCAGCCCTAAACTTCCTTTCAACCTTAAAGCCAAGAATTTCAGTGCCAACTTCCTCCCCTCCCTACAGCTTAGGGGAATTCAGGTTGATGATCATCAAATGAAGTTATACCTGTGTCCTTCCTGAGGCCAGCGTTCCTGGGATTCTCACCTCAACCATCCCCAAGCATCTTGAGGAGATCATCTGACGGATCAATCTTATTAAATATGGGCTCTGTGTTCCTTTGCTTCTATTTTTCTAGCAAGAAGCCCACTAAATATGTGAGTGATCTAACATCAAAACAGACATTTCCAAGACCCACCCATACTCTGCTTCTGGGTCACATGGCTTTTCTGCGGAACATCTCTGAAAATCTGGTCCCCCTCCCCCTTTCTCCCTACCCAGTATAGTGGGGTCTGGCAGATATAAGGATTCTAAAGAGACCCTGTGTCTCTCAATCTGATTATCAGATTGCTGAAAGAATGGACCCTGAGGATGTGGGAGTTTCCCTGGAAATCTCCTGCTATGAGAGGGTAAGGGCTCTGGTGACACAGAGACTTTGCCTCCCTGAGATTTCCAACAGTTGTCAAAACAACTTGTCAAACCACCTTATTGGATGAAACTAAAACCTTGATAATACTGAGCATAGCAGTACCTTGTGCATATCGTGCGTGCGTGTGTGTGTGTGTGTGTGTGTGTGTGTGTGTGTGTGTGTGTGTGTGTGTTGAACCTGGGTTCAATTCCCAGAACCCATATGGCAGCTCACAACTGTCTGTGTCTCCAGTTCCAGAGGATCTGACACCCTCACATAGACATCCATGTAGACCAAACACCAGTGCACATAAAATAAAAACAAATCATTAAAATATATCTTAGTATGATTATGTATATAAACATTCTATCCGCATGTGGTTATGTTTTATTTTTACATAATTATACTTACTGCCAAGTTGGCTTGTAAGTAAGTGCTTGTGTAAACTAAAGTTGTTAACTTGGCTCAGCTTCATTTTGGCTCATAGTGAAATTAAAATATTAAGAAATAAAATAATAATAAAAGACAAAAAGTATATTTAATAAATGTGACCACACAGGTAAAACAAGTAAAAATGGGTAATGGTCCTAAATCTTTTTTGGGGGAACAATTAATATGAGTTTTTAAGTTTAAACAATTTAGGTCTACTCTTAAGGACATGAGATCATGCAGCTGTGATGAAGCTCTTATCTCTCTGATCTTATCCCACTTGAGATCTGTAGCACACTGCTTATCAGTGAACCTTAAGAGGTGACTATTCCTACTGCAGGACACGGTGTTCTTCATAGAAAACTGCCCTCCCTTGAGATACTAAACTCTATTGCAAAGATAAAGAGGGTAGGGGCTGGAGAGATGGCTCCAAAGGTTAAGAGTGTACTGAATGCTCGTCCAGGGGACACAGGTTCAAGTCTCAGCTCCACATGGTGATGTGCCATGGGGGCCGGGCTTGTTGGGGTTTCTGTCCTGCCCAGGTCCCAGAGCCAGTAAGCCCCAAAGAAATCACACAGAGAGGTCTATATTGGCTTATAAACTGATTGGCCCATTAGCTCAGGCTTCTTATTAGCTCTTACAACTTATATTAACGCATTATCCTTATCTATGTTAGCCACATGGCTCGGTACCTTTTTCAGCAGGGCAGGCCACATCTTGCTTCTTCCGTGGTCTGGACAGGACTGGGGTGGGTACTTCCTGCTTCCCAGAATTCTCCTATTCTCCTTGCCCCGCCTCTGCTTCCTGTCTGGTTGTCCCATCTATACATCCTGCCTGGCTAATGGCCAATCAGCATTTTATTTAAAATATAATTGACAGAATATAGATGATTGTCCCGCACCATGGTGGCTCACAACTATCTGTAATTCTATTCCCCAAGGATCAAATACCTCTTCCGGCCTCTGCAGGTGCCAGGAGTGATGTCATGTACACACGTACCTGCAGGCAAAACACCCACATGTAATATTAATTAATTAAATAAATACATTTACAAAAGAGGGTAACTCATGTCTTTGTTTTCGGGTATGTGTGTATAGGACAAACATTTTAAGGATTTTAAGGATATTTTTGACCATTACTGCTTCTTTTAAAATGAACAAATGAACAATTGGGTTTTTCAAGATTCTTATTTTAGCTAGGCCTAGGTAGGGGTATTTAAAGTATTTTTAAATCGTCATTTTGAAAACCTACTTTGAGGCTTGGACAAATGTCCTAGAGTTAAGAGAACGTCTTAATGTGTTACACTATAATGATGTATTTTAAATTATTTATCTCTATTTTAGTTTAAAAAAATAATACTAATAATCTAAATGCCAAACTTTAACCTGTTCTGGATGTCTAATCCTACATTGGATGCTTCATAAATGTGAATAAAAAGTAAATGCTTTTTCTAGCAAAGAACCAATTTAAAGTACCTGTTACAATAACTTCTATCTTCAGCAAGTAATTCATTTAAATTTGGCTAGGAAAACAAATTATTAATGTACTTTGCTGTAAATATAGGTTTCTCTCCTACCACCAGTTCCTGAATAACCACTCAGAGGTTTAATATTACTTATAAATGGTTTGCTGATAGCTCAGGCTTATTACTAGCTAACTCTTACTTCTTAAATTAGCCTATTTCTATTAATCTATATATTGCCATGTGACTGGCATTACCTCATTTTTTACATGACTTAATTCCTAGGTGGTTGCGCTGACGTCTCCCAGACTCTGCCCTTCTGTGTCTCTGCTTAGATTTCCTACCTGGCTCTTTCTTTTCTTACCATAGGGCAAAGCAACTTTATTTATCAAACAATAAGAGCAGCACATATTCATGGCATACAGAAAGAGCATCCCACAGCACTTTGCCGTGTTTGTAACTGTTATATATCTAAGAAACATATTTTTCTGTAGTTTAGATACAGCCTCTTGAGCTTTCATTTAAAATTGTCTCATTAAAATGGTTTTCTAAATTTTGTGATGATAATAATAATGTTAAGATTAAGGTATATTGCAAACATTTGTTAAAAATACAGTTAGAAGGGGCTGGAGAGATGTCTCAGAGGTTAAGAGCACTGCCTGCTCTTCCAAAGGTCCTGAGTTCAATTCCCAGCAACCACATGGTGGCTCACAACCATCTGTAATGAGATCTGGTGCCCTCTTTTGGCCTGCGGGCAGACATGGACATGCAGGCAGAGTACTGAGAATACTGTATGCATAATAAATAAATAATTCTTAAAAAAATATGGTTAGAACTAAGTTAAAATACTATAAAGGTTATAAAATGTTTTAAGGTTAATTCTATGCCTTGAAATAAAATTAATGCTTGATTTTCTACTATTTTTGGTTGGTTTGTTTTGTTGTTGTTTTGTTTTGCTTTGTTTTTTAAGACAGGGTTTCTCTGTGTGTAACTCTGGCTGTCCTGGAACTCACTCTGTAGACCAGGCCGGCCTCGAACTTGGTGATCCACCTGCCTCTGCCTCCTGAGTGCTGGAACCACCACTGCCCAGATTTCTACAATATTTTCTTAAGAGTTGATCTATTCTTAGTATCTTTTTGCTAAATGAACATTTTAAATTTATGATAAATTTTAGGTTTTTTTTGGTGTGTATTTTCCCATTGGGCAAAGACTTTGCTTTTTGGGTTGTCAGTCATTGCTTTAACCATTAAAAAAAAGTTTCTGTTGAGAGAGTGATGCTTCCTTAGAATATCCTTACTAAATTAAATAGTGATTATGAGACTTGTTTAATGGACAAATAGTTAAATCTATTTTTTTAAATATTTATTTATCTATTATATATACAATATTCTGTCTGTGTGTATGCCTGCAGGCCAGAAGAGGGCACCAAACCTCATTACAGATGGTTGTGAGCCACCATGTGGTTGCTGGGAATTGAACTCAGGACCTTTGGAAGAACAGGCAGTGCTCTTAACCACTGAGCCATCTCTCCAGCCCCTAGTTAAATCTATTTATAAAATTTAGTCTATTAGATAAATATCACAGGGTGTTGTAAAGGACTTTTAACTATAACTAAGTTCAAAATTAATTGTAAAGTCTTCTCCAAAAGATAAAATCCAGACGATTTCAGCTAAGAGGAAAATGTCAATGGCGTCATTCTGCCTTAAAGATCAGACTGTATCCAGGTGCTTCTAAGGCACTCCCGGGGATGCTGAACTCTACGTCACCTAAGAGCACGTTCATTCGGGCTTGGAAAACGCCGGGTGACACGCGTCTTCAGCTCCACCTACAATTGAGTACCAGAGTGACTAAATGTTTCTCTCACTGTCTGTGTTTCTTAAACGTTTTTGTTATCAGACTTTAAAAATTTTTTATGATATCTAATACTCTCTGATACATTCCTAATCTTGGCGCTAATAAAGTTGCAAAGGAAAGTATTGTGTCCCCTCACTTGATTGGACCTTTTCGTGCAACTGTGTGCTTACCCTGGACCCCTACCTTATCCAAAACAATGCTTGAAATAACTCAAGTTTTTCATTGTCTTTATGTGTACATATATAGTCTCTTATTCAGTATATTTTGGATAAAACAAATAAAATCTAGTTTTTAAGTTAAACTTAACTCCATTTGCTCTAGCTAGAGATACCCAGAGATTTTGGGTTAATTTTTCTTCTCCAGAGCATACAAGACATCGGTCTCTAATAACAACATCTATGATGGATTACAACTTAAGTATTGATGTTTCTTTTTTTCTTTTTCTCTTTCTTTCTTTTCTTTTCTTTTTTTAAAGAGTTTTTCAACACAGGGTTTCTCCATGTAGTCCTGACTGTCCTGGAACTCAATTTGTAGATCAGGCTGGCCTCCAACTCTCTAGATCCTCCTGCCTCTGCCTCCTGAGTGCTGGGACAAAAGGTGTGAGTCACCACACTTGGCAAGTATTGATGATTCTTGATGTAATTAACATCTAAAATAGTCTATAGTACAATTAACAGGGAATAGAAAAATTAATTAAACAATTTTGTATCTTACTAATAAAAAAGGAGACAATACTTCAGTGACCCCTTCAGAAGTTCCATTTCCAACCGTTTAAATATAAGTAAGTACAAAAAACTGTATATACGGGAGAAACTGTTAGTCAATTTCATTAAAAACATATAAATTTTGGTTATTTTAGAAGTGTTTCTTTCATCTGTAATCTCACTCTATTAGGCCAAACTCTGTTCTTAATTACTTAATTTTTAGGTATAGCAATCTATATCAGGGTAAATGCTATTACCATGTTTAAAAAAATAAGATCCAGACTTTGGTGGCTAGAAGTGTTGCTATGATCCAGGAGTTTCCTTCTTAATGGTCTTTACCAAGCTATTGCTCTCTCTTGAAGACTGATGTCCTGCTCACTACTTAACCTCAGCTACCTCAGATCCTACGAATGAGCTTCTTAGCTATAAAGGATCTTAAAATATTTAATAAATAATATGTGGTCCCTGAATGCACAAAATGCAATGCTTGACCATCAGGGGAACTGACTGTGAACAAAAGCTCTTGAAATGAACTGTCTGCAGAGACTGTTAGAATCTCAGTACTGTGGAGAGAGTGGAATTTCGTAAGTTCAGAGGCTAATTACCTTATCTTGGGCTAGTTCTCACTCTCTGGACCACCCATTTCTTGCTCACCTCTGTGCTGGAGCTAACATCTTATAACTGAATAGAGAGAAACCTTTTGGAACCTATTAACCTAGCAGAACACTAGCCTCCACCAATCCAAAAGCTAAGCACGTCGTCAGATACGTCTTGCGCCTATAGGAAAGCTTCTCCATCTCACTGTACCTGTCTCTCAGATGGAACCACCTATGCATTTTAAACTTCCCTTGATTTATGACTCTCTTTGTTCTGTAAAACTACAAGCTTCATGAAATTGCTTTCATGTCGGAACATGGAATTTGAGGTAGCCTAAATCTGTGTTCCCAGGTCACTCAAAAAGGCCCCCAAATAGGCTATATCTTATTCCCTCAGAGGGAGGAAGAGGATGGGAAGTAGGGAGAGGAGGGGACGAAGCCCACTTGCTGTTCTCACCTTGGACTGGAGTTCCCAGCATCCACACCTGGAGGCTTAGACCACCAGTAACTGCAGGTCCAGACCCAGGAAATCTGTGCTCTCTTCCTGCTTTCAAAGGCACCAGGATGCACACCAATAATTAAAATAAAATTAATCTTTAGATAATTTTGCTTAAAATATACTTTTAATGTTTCATTGTTTCAGCTTCCATTAACTTTTATAAGTGGGAAAATGGTTATCGATCACCTCTTTAGAATGATTTTTAGAATTAATTTGAAAGTTAGAAGTAAACACATAAAGGAAAACTAGTCTTCTGATCCACAGCTTTAATGTTGGGAATCTTATTACTTGTTTATTATTGTTTATTATTATTTGTTTATTTATTATTTTATATCTACACAGTACACGTGTGTGCATGACATGGCGCGTGTATGGATGTTAGACAACTTTTGAGATTTGGTTTTTACAACCCACAGTGGTATCTAGGACTTGAACTAAGGTAATCAGGTTAATTTGGCAAGTGTCTTCACCCTCTGAACTATCTTGCCAGCCCAAGGACTTCTTTTTTTTTTTTTAAACTGTGACAGGGTTTTACTGTGTAGTGCTAGCTGGGTGGAACTCACTGTGTAGACCAGGCTGGTCTCACACTTTTGTGGGTCTACCTGCCTCTGCCCCTCAAATGTTGGGATTAAAGTTGTACACTACCACATCCAGCCTTTATTTATTTATTATATTTTTACATTTATTTGTTTATTTAAGTGTGTGTGTGTGTGCACAAGCGCGTGTGGCTACACATATGCTATGATACTGGTGTGAAGGCCAGAGGACAACTTCCATAATTCTCACTCTCTCTCTCTCTCTCTCCTCCCCTCCAACCCCCATGTGGGCTCTAGGGATTAAGCTATAGTTCTTAGGCTTGGCAGCAAACACTTTTGCCCAATGAGCCATTTCACTAAAACCTGAGAACATAAATTAAAAAAAAAAGAGCTTGTTTAAAACATTTTATTTATGTATGTACGCCTGTGTGCTATAACATGGGTGAGGAGGGCAGAGGAAGTATGGGCAGTCTGTTCTTTCCTTCGACCGCGTGGTGCTGGCGCTCGAGCGCTGATCATCAGGCGTGGCGGCAGGCACTTCCGCCTGCTGAAGCATCTCCGTGACCCAGAGGACTTCAATTCTTTTTCCTAATCAAGTGGTCCTGTGAATATTCTTTCCGAGGCATAAAACGGGCATTTAAAACGTTTTCTGTTACTTGTGTTGGGGGCAAAGCACAACGGTCCTTGAGCCCACAGGTCTCCAGAGAAACCAGGATGTCAAGCACACAGGATTGTCTTTCCAATGAGAAAGATGAAAAACCTGTTCTCCCACCCAGAAAGCTGGGAATTGGAAGTGAGTAACAGCCTGGTGACCTGTGTTATCTTTTGGGCCAGGACTGGAGGTGGCTAGTAATCTAAATGACCCTTATAGCCAGGGGCTCCTCTAACTTCCACAACCAGGACCAGAGATTCCTAATAGTCTAAATGACCCTTACATTATCTGTATAGCCAGAGGCTCCCCCAAGCTCCTACAACCAGGAATTGAGGTAGTTAATAGCCCAAATGACCTCTACACTGTATGTGTGACCATGACCACACCAGACTCTTACTTAAGCCCTTAAGTCAGTACAGGTACCCTGTCTCCAGAAAAGCATATTCTTGGAAGAAATGACATGTACCCTGAGTCAAATTTTGATGTAATTATGCTTCCTTGTGCACGAGGGATTGTAATACACCAAAACCTTTTCCAAATTATACTGTGTTTAAATTTGTTGGGAATAGAGCTGGAGATATGGTTCAGAGGTTGAGAGCACTGACTGCTCTTCCAGAGGACCTGGGTTCAATTCCCAGGACCCACATGGCAGTTCACAACTGCTTGTAACTCCAGTCTGGCACCCTCACACACATGCATGCAGACAAGCCACCAGTGCACATAAAAGAAAACTAAATAAGTTATTTTTTAAAAATGTGTTGGGATTAAACTCCATATTCCCTGGAGTCTTGACCCAGGATGATGAAGCAGATCTGAACCGAGTTTCCACTCTCATCTCTTCACGTTCACTTCCCTGCCTGCTGGGTCCCCTTCAGGTTTGTTTGTCTAAAATTTTACAGGCTAGAGAGATGGCTCAGAGGTTAACAGCACTGACTGCTCTGCCGGAAGTTCTGGGTTCAATTCTCAGCAACCACGTGGTGGCTCACAACCATCTGTAATGAGATCAGGCACTGTCTCCTGGAAAGTATATATATAATAACTAAACAGATTTTTTGAAAATATTTAAAATTTTATTTTATGTGCATGGGTATTTTGTCTGCTTGTGTGTCTGTGCACCACGGACATGTCTGGTGTTCACAGAGGCCAGAAGAGGCTGTTGGATCCCCGGAAACTGCAGTTACAGGTGATCGTGAGCCAACCCAGGTGCTCTGGAAAAGCAGCCAGTGCTATTAACCACTGAGCCGTTTCTCCAGCCCCCAAAAGGGGCATTTAAGAACTCAGAAAGAAATAGAGAGAGAGAGAGAGAGAGAGAGAGAGAGAGAGAGAGAGCTCACAAAACCAGTCCATTTTATGAGGTGTTTTCAGCTGTACTACATAGATGGCTTTGCTGATTGTATTCTCTATTCTTCTTTTTGTTGGCCCTTTAGCAGGAGGCGTGGGGGTTTGAATGGCAATGGCCCCATAGGCTCATAGGCTGTGTCATCATTTGAAAGAATTAGGACAGGCGGGGTAAGTGTGGCCTAATTGGAGGAAGTGTGTCAGTGGGGATGGGTTTGAGGTTTCAGAATCTCAAGCCAGGCCCAGTGGCTCACCCTCTCTTCCTGCCACCTGCCAATCCAGATGCAGAGCTCTCAGCTCCTTCTCCAGCACCATCTGCCTACTCACCATGACAATAACAAGCTAAACCTCTGAACCTGTCAGTCAGCACAATTAAATGTTTTCTTTTATAAAAGTTGCTGTGGTTGCCAGGCAGTAGTAGCACACGCCTTTAATCCCAGCACTTGGGAGGCAGAGGCAGGCGGATCTTTGTGAGCTCGGGGCCAGCCTGGTCTACATAGTGAGTTCCAGGATAGCCAGGGCTACACAGAGAAATCCTGTCTTGAAAAAAAGCTTAAAAAAAAGTTGCTGTGGTCATGATGTCGCTTCACAGCAGTAGGTCACTGACTAAGACAGGAGGGACACTGTGGTGACATCACTGACTAAGACAGGAGGGACGCTGTGGTGACGTCACTGAGACAGGAGGGACACTGTGGTGACGTCACTGACTAAGACAGGAGGGACACTGTGGTGACGTCACTGAGACAGGAGGGACACTGTGGTGACGTCACTGACTAAGACAGGAGGGGCACTGTGGTGACGTCACTGACTAAGACAGGAGGGACACTGTGGTGATGTCACTGACTAAGACAGGAGGGGCACTGTGGTGATGTCACTGACTAAGACAGGAGGGGCACTGTGGTGACGTCACTGACTAAGACAGGAGGGGCACTGTGGTGACGTCACTGAGACAGGAGGGACACTGTGGTGACGTCACTGAGACAGGAGGGACGCTGTGGTGACGTCACTGAGACAGGAGGGGCACTGTGGTGACGTCACTGAGACAGGAGGGCCGCTGTGGTGACGTCACTGAGACAGGAGGGACACTGCTGGGACACAGGAGCAGCAGCTGAGGCTCATGGGCGTTCCGTAGATGACAGTGATACCGGAAGTGAGCCTGGCTCGTCCTAAGGGTTCTCCCTCTTCTCCATGCTGCCCGGAGAGTTATTCTGACTCAAGGAGTCTCCTATTGACTTCTGGAAGAACTGGGAAAAAGAAGCAGGCCTTCTCTGAGGCTGCTGGTGGTGATGGTAGACAAAGCCCACCAAATTCATGCCAGGAAAAGCTAAGATTCGGCCTGTGGTTGAATCACCATCTTCACCATAATAAAAAATCACCATAGGGATTATTTTCTTCTTGGCCAAACTTGAATTAGTTTGTTTGTTGTTTCAGAGGCCCTGTAGCCTTGAACTTTGTGCTCAAGGACATTAAACACCTGACCATCCTGCCTCTACCTCCTAAGTGTACCTGCATTTATGTGGATGGAACTCAGGGTTGGGCAAACACTTTGCTAGCTAAGCTATATCCCCCATCAAATTGGGAGTTTTGTTGGGTGGCAAAAACCACAACAGATCATTAAGTAATCATTTGTTTCCATAAATTAGAGACCTCGTGGTGGTTGGAGTGAGAATGTCCCCATAGGTCCTTGTATTTGAACATTTGGTCCCCAGCTAGTGGAACTATTTGGGAAGGATTAGGAGCTATGGCCTTATTGTAGCCACTGTGTCACTGGGGGCGGGGATGGGCTTTGAGGTTTCAAAAGCACACACTATTCCCAGTTACCCCTCTCTCTATTTCTCTCTCTCAAGCTTGTGCATCATGTGTAAGCTTTCAGCTTAGTGATCGAGCGCCATGCCTGCCTGCCATGACAGTCATGGACTTCTGTGAGTCTCCGAATTAAGTGTTTTCTTTTATAAGCTGCCTTGGTCCTGGTGTCTTGTCACAGTGATAGAAAAGGAACTGAGACAGACCTGGAGCATGAAAAGGCAGTATCAGGGAACCGAGGAACCCCAGCACTCGGGAGGCAGAGGCAGGCGGATCTCTGTGAGTTCGAGGCCAGCCTGAGCTACAGAGCTAGTTCCAGGACAGCCAGGGTTACACAGAGAAACGCTGTCTTGAAAAACCAAAGGAAACGAAGAAGAAACAAGAAGAGAGAAAGAAAGAAACTGTTCTGAGCTGAGTACTGAGAAAAGAAAGGAAAAGATGAAAAAGGAACTAAAGTCCACTTGAAGCTACCTGCTCTGCAGTTCTGAAGATCGGGGTGAGGGATCATTTCTGGTCCAGTTTCCAGAGCGTCTGCTCAGCAGAGTCCGACTCCAGTCTGCAGTGAGGGTCGAGGATGCTGCTACTACCACGGTGTATTGATCTAGCCTGGAACTATGTAGACCGGGTTGGTCTTGAACCCACAGAAAATCCGCCTGTCTCTGCCTCCCTAGTGCTGGGATTAAAGGTGTTTGTCACTATGCCTAGCCATGTTTTCCATTTTAATATACGTTCATTTAACAAAGTTTATTCTTGGAACAGAAGAATCAAGCTAAGAAAATATACAGATCACAAATCTGTAAAGCTTATGAAACAGTGTCTCTAAAAACTCTTTCACTGTGCATAAAAGTTTTCATTGAGTGGAAATGACCTCTTAAAGAGACACTGTCCCGTTTCACATTTCAGGCATTTCTAAATGTTAAGAGCCCCTTTAACTGGAACCTAATCATCTTCTCTGTTCAACTACAACAATTCACGGATGCGCGGCCACTTTGGGGCACTCATAATAAGTCTTGCTCCTTACAGCAACCTTTTAATATTTTAAGAGTTCTCATGACCCCGGACCTCCAAATGATGCCTTATCTGGCACTACAACAACTGTTAGTCAGGGCTCTCTGGGGGGAACTGCTAGAATGAGCACACACATGACCAGAGACTAAGATGGCTTACAGAATGAGGTCCTGGCAGTCCAGCAATGGCGGTCTCACACTGGAGACAGTCAGAAGCCGAGAATCCCAGGGCTGCTCAGAAATGCCGAGGCTTCAAGTCTCAGCCTTTCCAGTCTGGTGCTGAAGACCTCGGGGATTTCTGCGGAGCCGCTCTCTGCTTTAGAAGCCTGACGAAGTTGGTTCTAACACCAACAAAGGGATACCACAGCAGCAAGACCGAAGGACCATCCCGAGGAATGAAGGCAAACAAGCAAAAATCAGTTTCCTCTACCACATCCTTTCATCTGGGCTGACACCACATTTCGGGTGGGTCTCTCTGTTCAAATAATCAGATCAAGAAAATTCCTGGCAGGCAAGCCCAGAGGCTTGTGTTTTAGTTGATTCTACATCGGTCACGATGACAACCAGGATAAACCATTACAATGACCTATAAAACGGCTCCGACTGTCTGACCCAGTAATTCCAGAATGTAAAATATGCCAGATAGGAGTAAACTTGCACAATTCATGTTATCCTCTCCTTTGCACAGCAGAGAAAAACTTAAAATAATGCAAACTCTCTAAAGTTGAAAGCAACTGAACAAATGACGGGCATCTTACTTGAGGTTTTACTGGAATCAGTATGCTTGAAAATCTCGGTTTCTTTGAGACAGAGTCTTCCCATGTAGCAAAGGTTGACCTTGTATCTGCCATGTAGCTCAGGTTGGCCTCAAACTTACAATTCTTCTGCCTCCTGAGTGCTGTGGTTTTAGGTGTGTGCTACCGTAGCTGACCTGAGAGTTACCTTAATGCTTGGGAATATGTATGAGCAGTAGTACATGGAAGAAACAGAACACTGGGTTGGAAAGATGGCTCAGCAGTTAAAGCACACTGGCTGCCTTCCAGAGGGCCCAGATTCTATTCCCAGCACACACATGGTGACTCACAACCATCCATAGCTCCAGTCCCACAGGATCTACCTTCTGGCCTCTTCAGGCACCAAACGTGTGTGTGGCACACAGATACACATACAGGCAAGACACCTAAATACATAAAAATAAAATTTAAAAAACGTATACTTCTAAATGGAGTACAACTATATAAAAAGATTCATGTGCCCATATATCAACTGAGTACATAACCTAACTCCACTGACTTCAGAAACCTTCAGCTGGGCAGTGATGGTGGCACACACCTTTAATCCCAGCACTCGAGAGGCGGAGGCAAACTGATCTCTGGATTTGAGGCCAGCCTTTAAGTCATGCCTTCCTCATCTCTCATAAAACAATAAACTTACATCTGACCCATAGATGTACCCTTTTTTAAAAGATTTATTTATTTACTATGTACACAGTGTTCTGCCTGCATATCTGCAGGCCAGAAGAGGGCGCCAGATCTCAATACAGATGGCTGTGAGCCACCATGTGGCTGCTGGGAATTGAAATCAGGACCTCTGGAAGAGGTACAGAGCTCTTAACTTCTGAGCCAACTCTCCAGCCTATATACTATTTTATTTTTAATTCTGTCCTATGTATTGTTTGTTTGAAAATAACAAAACACTAAGAGTCAAATTCAGAAAGGTGGGAAAGAGTGCAGCTGATCCTAAGCCTCCAACTCGCATCCCTCACCGGTTTCTACCTTTCCCTAGCTCCCTCTATCCTGTTCCTCAGGGATTGTTGCTCTCCTTACAGTCGGCCCCTGGACTGACAGTATCTTTGAAGGACTGGTCAGACACTAGTTAGGAAGGATCAGTGAAAAGACAGATAGGGCTCCCAACTTCACAAAGTTTATTTTTAGGCTGTGTGGAACAGAAGGGAATGCTGTCTAAGCAAGAGACAGGGAACAAATGGACCAATCGGTGTCAGTAAGACAGATATGAACAGCTTGCATGATAGAGAAGAGACACATCAGATTGGCTAGTCAGGGAAACGCTTTAAGATGGCAGTACTTTAATACAGACCCAAAGCATGAGAGCCGACCGCTAAAACCGTGAAAACAAGACAGAAGGAAAGGGTCATGCATACAGAGCTGGAATGTGGCTGTGGCTGGAGGGTCTCCTGTGGCGACCACACTTTACTTTGGGGCGGGTAGAAAAGAGGCTCGAGGAGTGTAAGCAAGTTACCAGCTACACATGCAGTTGCTACAAGGGGCTGCCACAATCTGACTTGGATTTTTACTTATTTTCTGTCAAACTGAGGGTGCAATTCGGGGCTTCACACATGCTAGGCAGGTGTTCTACCCCTGAGTTACCCTCCCAGTTCCTGGTTCATATGTTCTATATCTTGTTACTTTTACTTGTTATTTGTATGTGTGCGTGTGTAGAGACTACAGGATAGCTTGTGTGTGTGCACGTGTGGAGGCTACAGGACAGCTTGTGTGTGCACGCGTGGAGGCTACAGGACAGCTTGTGTGTGTACACGCGTGGAGGCTACAGGACAGCTTGTGTGTGTACACGTGTGGAGGCTATAGGACAGCTTGTGTGTGCACACGTATGGAGGCTACAGGACAGCTTGTGTGTGTGTGCATGAAACCCATGTATGTCAGAAGAACATAACAGATCTGCTGGAACTGGAGTTTCAGGCAGTTACAACCACCATGTGCATTATGAGAACTAAACCCAGGCCCACTGCAAGAGCAATGAAGGATCTTAACCACTGAGCCATCACTCCAGCCCCATGAGTTATAAGCTTTGAAAGAAATGTTTTGAATCAAATAAAAACTGAAAGTAATGAAAAATCACACCAAAACAGAACTGATATAATATGATATTTGTATATTATTTATTTATTTTTATTTTTATGTGCACTGGTGTTTTGCAATGGGTGTCGGGTCTCCTAGAACTGGAATTACAGACAGTTGTGAGCTGCCATGTGGGTGCTGGAAATTGAACCCAGGCCCTCTGGAACAGCAGCAAGTGCTCTTAACTTCTGAGCCCCAGCCCCAATATTTATATATTCTTATCCTAAAAAAAACCTAAGAGTTGGTACCCAGTTTCCTTGGAAGACACAACAAACAAGAACATATTCTTTCATATCTGATCCTAAGATTCCCTTTTATGATTCTTCAAATTCCTCTTGACCTGAGGTGCAGAACTGCAGACCCCGTGCCACAGCTTCTCTCCGGGTGGCTAAACATCAGTGAGCAGCCTAAAGCACCAAACTCTCTGCAGCCTGGCTGTGCACTGCAGCTCATTAACTAGGCAATGAACATTGCAGATGCTGCTGTTCCTTCTGCCTTCTCTCACATTCGGAGAGCACACTGTGTATAGCATTACTTTTCCATTAGAACCACACAGAAAACTTCTCAGGAATTAATTTTACTATCATTCTATACCAAGTCTAGATAGAAGTGACTTTCTCCTCTGGCCCAGACACATTCATCACTCAGCACTGACTGCTCCATGTTTTAAATGGAGCAGTGAGGTGATAGAAGAGGTGACAGGGAGTTCTTTAACGTACTTTGACAGCTAAAGTTCTAGAACTTACAACTTGGTTAAGAATGAAAACCCTGAAGTCAGACAGCTGGGCTCAGGCCGTGGCTCACCCCCTTTACTGTGCTGCATAGAAAGTTACATAATTTCAACAAAATGAAACTTCTTCTATGAAACAGAAATTTGCTAAATTCCAAAGAACACACAGTACACAAAGCACAGTGAAAGGGATCTGTAAGGCAGGAGAGGGCCTATTGGATATCTCCCTTATCCCTTCACAGTGCTTATCAAGAGCACACACCTCACAGATTACATTGTACACACATGTAGGTGAGACATGCCTACGGAGAAAGGGCTCTTAACCACTGTAAGCACACACACACCGTGTGCTGAGATTCCTGGAAAGAAAGGGGGTAACTTGCATCCCAGAGCCTCAATCCAAACTCCTCCACCCCACCAGTTCAAAACCTTCTGGATGGTTTCCCCATTGTGTGTGTCTGTCTCACTGCCTATGTGGGGAACCTTGGCTTCTACCAAATGATCTGGGTAGAGACACGTTAAGTTCCAGTATGGGAAGGTTCAGTCTTTCCACACCAAGGTCGCGATGAGCAAGGTTCGTGAAACATCATCTAGAAAAGCTTCCCAAGGAGGCTTCCACAGCCTATTTCAGGGCAGTATTTACCCGGCAGACAGCAAAATCTCACTCTCTTGGCTCCTGGGCACTAATTATAAAGAAACTGACGAGTCTAGCTTGACTGGAAGGTTAGGACGAGTTCCATCTACGCGAGTCTAGCCTGTGGTCACAGGGTTCCCACTCCCGAGGTTCTGTTTAAATCCTATGAACCAGATGGCTCTTCCCTTAAGTTTCTTCCTTCCCCAGACCCAGAGGGAAAAAGGCAGTTTCTCCTGAGGGGAGAAGTATCATTTGTCACCGAGGCACTTCCCTCTCCTCGGTGCTGTTGCCCGGGTTCCGTCGTTGCAACCTCATGGGCTGTAACCACTACTACACACCTTTTGCATAAACTTCACCCTCAACCTGCAGTGACAGAGCCTTCACGCCGTCTCTGGGAACTGGGTAGCTTTCAGATCGTCTCGCAAATGTCCACCTTTTGGGCCAGTCCGCTGTGACTCAGAGGCATGCAGGATAACCCCTTGCTGTGCTGAGGTCCCCCAAACCCTTCTGGGAGAACCCACCCGTCCTTCATTTCCCACGCAGAGGCGATACTGTTTTTCTGTGGAACATAAGGGGTGAGCCTAGAACTTTTGAAAGGAATCTAGCTCCTTCTGTCTGCAGTGTAAGATAATAGTCACTGCCGAGAACCCTAGCGGTGGAGGGCCACTATCGCCCTGCCACAAGCAAGATCTAGCTAGCATCAGTACCAAAGCGTGGGATCCAGTCCAGGAGCTGCTGCCTCCCCTCCTCTATCCGAAGAGCCACAGGGGTATGAGGTTCAGAAAAAAGCAGAGGAGCAACTCCGAAAACGCCCCCAGACCCTACAGAAGGATCCTGATCCAGGGGCACGACACCCACCCCCATGCCAAGCCTTTACTAATTCCCCCCTTCCCCCGCCCTCCCCAGGCAGCACACAGAAGCCCATTGTAGTTGTCTGGACTCTCGAGACCCAAGAAGGTGGAAGGGGAAGAAGGGCGGGCAAACGCCCAAGGCTTGGGGGAATCCCCTACTTTCTCTGCCCTCAGCTCTACCTACAGGGAACCGGAGCGTGTGGGTCGATCTGGGCCCCAGGACCTTGCCGAGCCTGGCCCCGGACCGGAGGGGGAAGCGTCATGAGTCTTAGAGATGGAAGAAGGCTTCTGGCCGCTCGACAACCTCGGTCCCAGACGAGAGATCTCTGCAGCGTCCAGAGCCAAGGCTGAACCGATCCCGCAGAGCGAGAAGACGCGGGAAACCCGGGGCGTCCTCAGCGGGGCGGTTCTCGGAGGGTGCGGGGCGGGGCGGGCTGGCAGCCGACCGAGAGGAGCGGAGGCGAGGCTTGCGACGGAGGGGGCGTCTCGGCTGGGGTCCCGGGCTGGGCGGGGCGGTGCAGGCGGCCGTCTCGGCCCTCCCTGGCGGGGCCCCGCGGCCTGGGCGCCCGAGCGAGCGAGCGAGCGAGCGGACAGAGCGGCGGCCGTGCGAGCTGTCCTGCAGCCAGACCCGGCGAGACCGAGCGCCGGCAGGGAGGCGGTGGCCGACGCGCCCCGCCGACCCTCCCGCCTGAGAATCGGACGCCTCCCGACGCCGAGCCATGGTGAGTCCCGCGTCGCATCCCCGTGTCCCCCTCGGCCTTCGCGCAGCCCGCTCCGGGCCCCCAGCCCCGTGCCTCCTGTGCCCGCCTAGCGCGGTTGGGCGCCCCGAAGACTCTCCACCCTCCCATCCCCCTTCTTTTCTTCTATCTGCCGGCCCGCTGCCTGCCCAGTCCCCACCGAGTATTGCCGTGACCCTTTCTTTCTTCTTCTTTCTTCTCTGCAGCCCCCCCATCTTTCCGAGATCTTTGCACACAGCCCACCCCCAGCCCTCTCTGTCCTACCCAGTCGTCTTCTCCCGGGGTTTCCCTCCCCCTCCCTATGCCAGTTTTTCACTCCTGGAGACCCTCTGCGAGTTGGTACGGCGGCAGCCCTGGAAAGGGCACTGCCTCGGGTCATGAGAACTGACCTGCCTGGAACCACCATTTTCCATCCCTGTCCCCAAGCCGGTGAGGGGGGCCCACCCATCCGGCCCTGAGGGACTAGTCACAGCGTGGCTGGGCCAGGGCCAAAGGGCATGTCCAAAGGGAAATTCCCTCACAGAAAGGGGGCTGTTTGAGGGTGGGTAGGGGGTGTTCCGCAGTACCAGTGGGCGTGACGTTTCCAGAGCCAAAACCAGAGTTTTGGGACAAAGTTCCCCAAGGCTTACGCCGCTGCAGGGAACAGGAGCCAGCCTCAGAGCCCTCCCGCTGCAAGGAGGGAGCTGGACGGGATCCCGTGCACGAGGCAGAGGCTCCGAGGGCAGCAACTCAGGGTACCAGAAGCCCGTGTCAACGGGATCGAACGCTAAGCCTGGAACTACGGCAGGAGTGGGCTCTGCTTGGCGAGGGCGCCCACTACCCAGACGGTGCAGCCTACCGCGCTCACTGCAGAGTGGAGGAGGGGGAGAGGCCCTGCCCGGGGCGATGCCTACGGAGAAAGCCCGGGAGGCATCACCCTGCTCAGGGGGTTGGAGCTAGACAGGAACTAGGCCAGTGAGAGCTGACTCAGTCTCGCTTGTCTCTTTGGTCCCCGCCGACCAGAGGCCTGGTGTCTTGGGCTCCTGCCCACCTCCGCCTGCTCCAGACCCCTCCTCCCCTCCTGCTGAGGCCGTTTCCTGTGGCTGCGACTCTTGTTCAGCCATGAGCTCACCGCCCCTAATGGGTTGCAGCTGCTTCGCTGCTCAAGCTGTAGCGCCCGAATCCTAACTTCAGAGCCCAGGCCCACTCAGCCTCACCCCTACCCTTTTCCCCCACCCACGTACACAGTCCCGGCAACACTGAGGGTCTGTCTGCTCGCCCACACCTTGGGGCCGAGTCTGTGCACTGATAACACAGAATGCTGGTCTCTGGGGTGACTGCATACCCTAATCTCAAACAGCCGGGATTAAGCAACTCTGGCTGGAGAGATTTAGGAGTAAAATAAGCAATTTTTGTCTTGGGGCGAAACCAGGACTGTTTGCTATGGGTTGAGAGCTCGGTAAATATTGCAGAGTGCCCCTTTCTTCCTTTACAACAAAGACGTTTGATAAAAGAAACTGAAAAGCCATCTTGAAAGGTTTGCAAAGAAACAGACCCGAGGAATTTTGTTTAGGGAATGAGTTGAAGAAAGTTACCCCAATGATTCACTTAGGGAAGTGGGTCAGATTGGGACATGGCTTAGTCTTTGAGACTAGATAAAATTTTTAGTGTTTGAGGTCCAGGTAAAATTCAGCAGGATTGCATAGCATCAAGACTTCCTCCTCTCTTCTCCAAGAGTTCCGTTTGTCTCTATCTTCTTTCACATGGCCCCAGCCAGTTCATGACAGCCAATCCAACAGGCTCTGTGAAAGGGATGCCACAAAGACCTGAGATAGTCACAGTCTTCTTCTTTCTTCCCACCTATCAATCAGCCATCTCCAGGATGCCATGGTTTGTGGGTGGGCACACCTCCACTTATGATAAAGGCACCCCGATGGTGAGTTCTGGGAGAATCTATTGGCTAGATGGCTATGTAGAAACCCTTCCCATCTTCCAGAATTCTTGACCATCAACGAGGTCAAGTGGCCCAACCTGTGTAGGTGAATCCATGCAGTCACCCCAATTTACAAGTACCTGGGACAATTCAGAGTCATTCATAACAAATCCCCCTGCGTCTCTAAAGCCAAGGTCTCAGGGCTTACATGTGAAGCCTGGCTAAGCCTGTAGGTGCTGACTAACAGCCCCGTTTCTAGCCTCTGGCTCATTCAGCCAGCGTTTTCTGATTACCCGCTGTGCTCATATGATATAGGACATAGCTATCTGCAGACCAGCGAACTCCCAAAGAGCCATGCTAGTGTAAGCTCTAGTTATCTATAGCTTGGTCTTGTCTCTCCCAGGAGCCTGAGCCAGTAGAGGATTGTGTGCAAAGCACACTGGCTGCCTTGTACCCACCCTTTGAAGCCACAGCCCCGACCCTGTTGGGCCAAGTGTTCCAGGTGGTGGAGAGGACTTACCAGGAGGATGCGCTGAGGTACACGCTGGACTTCCTGGTACCTGCTAAACACCTGCTTGCCAAGGTCCAGCAGGAAGCCTGTGTGAGTGGCTGTTAACCCTTTTCTGCCAGGCTAATTTCCACCCACTTAGAGACACAGTCTTCCCAATCCTGTTCTCCACAGGAACCCTTAGGTCTCATTTGCTGACCTCCCACCGATTGTGACCACTCAAACACTAACACATAGACAGGTATATTTATTTTCCTTAACTATTGACTCTTAACAAACATCCCCCGAAAAGACTCTTGACTTTTTCAGAACAAATTTAAAACATTACCTCCTTGTGAATGTCTTAGGATACTCCCTCAGACTCAGACGTGATTCAGAAAAGTCTCCACTTCTGCAGATAGAAACACCAACAGTCTTTGATTCCTCCAGGACAGTGGCATCTGGTGTCGCTATACTGATTGGGTCCTTATGTCACATACGCAGCTAGCTTTCTAGGAAAGCTTCCTTCCCTCTGCCACGTGGTCTCCTTTCCTGTCCCCTAGGGGTTTTAACCCACCAGACTGGAAGGCCAGCCCTGCCTAGTGTAGACTCATCCTCACAATGCCCCTCCCCCTGCTTGCTGGTTTCTTCAGCAGAGGCCTTGAGTATAGCCTATCACTTCTCTCTTTCCAGGCCCAGTATAGTGGATTCCTCTTCTTCCATGAGGGCTGGCCACTCTGCTTGCATGAGCAGATAGTGGTGCAGCTAGCAGCCCTTCCCTGGCAGCTGCTGCGCCCTGGCGACTTCTACCTGCAGGTAGTGCCCTCAGCAGCCCAAGCTCCCCGTCTGGCACTGAAATGTCTGGCCCCAGGAGGTGGACGGGTCCAGGAGCTGCCAGTGCCCAATGAAGCCTGTGCCTACCTATTCACCCCTGAGTGGCTGCAAGGCGTTAACAAGGACCGGCCAACGGGGCGCCTCAGCACCTGCCTCCTGTCTGCACCCTCTGGAATTCAGAGGCTGCCGTGGGCTGAGCTCATCTGCCCAAGATTTGTGCACAAAGAGGGCCTCATGGTCGGGCATCAGCCAAGTACACTGCCTCCAGAACTGCCCTCTGGAGCTCAGGGGCCTCCTAGCTCTCCACTCCCTGAGGAGGTGCTGGGTACCCGGAGTCCTGGGGATGGACACAACGCTCCTGCAGAAGGCCCAGAGGGTGAATATGTAGAACTGTTGGAGGTAACACTGCCTCATAGGAGGGGAAGCCCCGTAGATGCTGAGGCCTCAGGCCTCTCCAGGACCCGCACAGTGCCCACCCGTAAGAGTACTGGAGGGAAAGGCCGGCACCGGAGACACAGGGCATGGATGCACCAGAAAGGCCTAGGGTCTCGGGACCAGGATGGGGCACGCCCACCTGGTGAGGGGAGCAGCACTGGGGCCTCTTCTGACTCACCCCCAGGAGCTGAGGCGGACCCAGATGCAGCAGCCCTGGAGGCATCTGAGCCCCCAGCAGAGGCTCTGGAGGAGGCCTCTGAATCCTACCCCCTGGCCGGGGAGGCTAGGGGAGGAGTGGGCCAGGGGGCTGAAGGACCACCTGGTACCCCTCGAAGAGCAGGCAAAGGAAACAGAAGAAAGAAGCGGGCTGCGGGCAGAGCTGCCATTAAAGGCGACAGTAACCCACTCAGCGCCAGGGACAAGGAAGAGAATAGACAGCAGGAAGTCCTTGTCTGCCTGGCCTCACCCACTGAACAGGAACCTGCAGAATGCAGCCTGCTTAAGGAGAAAGAGGATTCTGGGAAGCCAGAGTCTGAATCAAAAGAGGAACTCAAGCCAGCAGATGGAAAAGAGCCTGCACCCCCAGAAAACGGCGGGCCTCCAGAAGAGGGGATCAGAGAAGGTGAACAAGAGGAGTTGATCCCGGTGTGTACGGCAGGTGAGATGACAGGCCCAGGGGCAAGGGCCAGGGCAGGCTGGGCCTCAGGAAGGGGACTGGAGGAGAAGCTGTGGTTTGGCTGGGAACAGAATAGAGTAACTCTGCCTCTATCTGCACAGGATCCACAGGTCCAGGGTTCATCCTATCTGACCCCCCAAAACAGCCTCTGGAGACTTTGCAGGATGTAAAAGACAGCATCCCAGAAGAAACACCTCCAATATCCATCTTGGATGACCCACCTGTAGCTTGGTACTTGATGGCATCTGGATTCTTCGTTCTGACTGGTCAGTGGGCATCTGTGAATAAAAGGAAAGGGGCCGGGGAGATGGCTCAGCTGTTAAAGTGCCCGCTTTGCAAGCAGGAGGGCTGAGTTCGGATCCCCAGCATCCACAGGAGAGCTGGGCAGGGCACTGACCTGTAACCCAGAGCTGAAAAGAAAAGGGAAGGGTGCGACTAGTGGATTTCTGGTGTTGATTGGCCAGGCAGTCTCGCTGAACCAGATATAATCCAGGTTCAGTGAGAGACCCTGTCTTTAAAAAAAAATAAGGTGGAAAATGATTGCGAAAGAGCCTCCACACACATACACATATATGCACACACAAACAAGGACATGTCAGACACACACACAGGGTGGGTGGGAAGGGGCTTATGTGGGAAGGAGGGAAGGTGGTGGGGAGGTTGTCAAAGATTGCTCCCAGCCAGGATAGCCTGGCCGTTTTCTGTCTTCAGGAGGGGTCGATCAGACTGGGAGAGCTTTGCTGACGATTACACCTCCGTGCCTGCCTGAGGAGCCCTCACCCTCCCAAGAGACACTGAGCAGCGCCCTGCGTTACCTGCACTCGCTGCTGAGGTAAGCACGGTTCCTGCAGTCAGAGACCTGCTTTTCCTTCTCAAGGCACCGCCTGCGCCTGCGACTTCAGGCCTCAGGTTTCCAGTCCGTCGACCTTGACCTTACCAATTCTGACTTCCAGGATGGCTTCATGGTTTTCAAAATCAACACTGCTAGCTCTCTCGGCCTCTGTGATAGAGCCCAGATTATCAGTGCGCAGACTCATTCAGACAGCAAATGCTTTGTGACACTGAGTACCTAGCAGATAAATGCTAAGGCCTTGGATGTGTCCATCATAGCCCATCGAGTTCTAGTCCTCCGACCCCGTAGCCACGTCAGTGATTGTTAGGTTGCCTGCTGGGCACATGTCCCAGACCTCGGCCGTTTGCTCATTGCTTCCCAAATATAGTAGCACTAACTTCTGAAGGCTGTTAGCACTAAGCCAGATGACCTGCGCTTTCTTCTGTTCTCTGTTTGCTGTCTCCTCAGCGCGCGTGCTCACGCACACACAAACGCGCATCTTTGGCTCTCCTTGCCTCCACAGGCCTGATCTCCAGTTATTGGGGCTAACCACCCTGCTTGACCTTCGCAAGGCACCCCCACTACCTCCAGCACTTATTCCTGCCTTGCGTCAGCTTCAGGTAATCAACAACTTGAGACAGGCATGTCTCCTAGGTCCCCGCTTTTCTCCAGTGGGCAGCCATTCCAGGCCAGCCAACTGTCCAAAGTTTAGGGCTGTTCTTCTTTGCACCTAGGACTCAGGCAACCCTCCGCTCATTCAGCGGCTGGTGATTCTCATTCATGAAGACCCTCCACCTGAACTCTGTGGATTTCAGGTAGGTTCTCGCCCACTAGTCCCCCGTCAGTGAGGGAAAGGGGAGGGAAAGCTCACTGATCTCTCGGATTGGTCTGAGTCCCAAGGGGCCTGTGCAAAACGCTCCTGCTTTCCTGTGTCTACAGGGAGCTGAGCCATTGTCAGAAAAGGACCTGAAAAGAGTGGCCAAGCCAGAGGAGCTCCCGTGGGACTTAGGAGGTCACAGGGATCTCTCCCCCAACCACTGGGCAGAGATACATCAGGTAAACGCCCTCAGCACCTAGAATCTGGGGGCTGGAAATCTAGGAGAAAGACAAAGACAGGCATAACCATGGGGCTGAGAGAGATGCGGTTCCATTCAGTTCAGAAAATAGTTCTGACTCCTGAACCTTGATCAGATGCTGTTGGCCGCTTTGAAGATGGGAAGAGCTCGTTAAATTCTTTTTTAATTTTTTTATCTTATGTGTATGAATATTTTGCCTGCATATATGTATGTGCTTCACATACATATATTTTCAGACACACATGTGCCTGGTGCCCAGAAAGCCAGAAGAGGGCATCTGATCCCCTGGAACTGGAGTTACAGAAGGTTGTGAGCCACCCTGTGGGACTGTGTACCGAACACCAGTCCTCCGCAAGAGCAACAAGTGCTTTTAACCTGTGAACCATCTTTCCAGTTACTACCCACATTTGTAATATTCTTTTAATTTTTTAAGATTTGTTTCATTTTTAAGCGTGTACATATGTCTCTGTGTCTATGTGAGTCAATGCCATACATGTGGGTGTCCCTAGAGGCTGGAGCCATCAGAACCACATGTGAGTGCTGGGAATCAAGCCTGGGTCCTCTGGAAGAAAAATACTTGCTCTTCACCACTGAGCCATCTTTCCAGCTCCCTGCCCCCCAAGTTTGTCAGATCATTAACATGACACTAAGTAATGGATGCTTTCTATCAGGGGCTTTTAAGATATCATAAAACATGTAGGACAGTATTTGTGAGAGCTTTGTTGGTGTCTAGAAAGTGCTGGGAGTTGGGAAGTTGGTTCCATGTTACTTTACGTCACTTCTGGAGATGGTGCCTTACCATACCTTCTTCTCTCTACACCAGTATCCACAAGGTGCAGGATCTTCACCCTTGGCATGGTCTCTAGAGAGCCTCTGTCTCTTACCTTCATGCTTCTATGAACCTAAGTGTAGTAAGTGCTTAAGAATAGAGGAATCAGCATGATCACCGTTGACTACAAACAGGAGTTCTTAGCCACAGCAGATATAGAGAGCTGGAGGCGGGGCTTGGCAGAGTGAAGACCAGAGGCAAAGGAAACTCACACACCAGGCTGCCCTGTGTGCTGCGACCATGCCAGTGCCAGGCTGATATCATTTCCTTAGATTTTACAAAATCTATATTTATTCTGACTTTACTATTGAATAAAATGAATTTTAGGAATTGTGGGCTTGCCCAATATTGTATAACTTGGAAGCAACAAAGTCAGAAACTAAACCTAGCATTATTTCCACAAAGGTCACCAGGACTCCATCTCTATCCTGTGGGTTTTTATTTTATTTATTTGTTTGTTTGTTTCTACATTTATTTATTTTCCTTTTTTTTTTGTTTTTGAGACAGGGTCTCTATAACCCTGGCTATCCTGGGACTGACTATGCAGGCCAGGCTGGCCTCAGACTCAGAGATCCACCCGCCTCTGCCTCCCGAGTGCTGGGACTAAAGAAAGACGCACCATGCCTGGCGTATTTCTTATCCTGAACCCGGCCCTTACCTCCATCTCTGTATGTGGATTGCAGGAGGTGGCAAGGCTGTGCAGCTTGTGCCAGGGTGTGCTGGCCTCTGTGCGGCAGGCCATTGAGGAGCTACAGGGAGCAGCAGAAGCGAAGGAAGAGGTGTGGAACGAGGTGGAATAATGGCGATGTGAAAGGGGTGGGACTGGGGTGGGCACGTTAGTAGAACTCCGGGTATTTCCTCGTCCCAAGGAGGCGGTGGGGATGCCTGAGCCCCTGCGAAAGGTGCTGGCAGATCCTCGGCTGACGGCACTACAGCGGACTGGAGGAGCCGTCCTGATGCGCATGCGCTCCACCCACAGCAGCAAGTATGAGAGACAGACGGGTGTGCAGAGGCAAATGGGGGCGGGGGGAGGCAGGTCACAGAGAGGTGAGCTAACCCTTAAGTGACAGATAATTTTTACTCTGCATTTACCTGTAAGATACTGTGCCTTTACACTTACAACCCTCGCAGCATCCCTGTGTGCTGGTTATGATTACAAATGTGGGCCCGGATGACCACTCACTAAGCAAAGCTCACTCAGTAAGGGGAGTTAAGAGTGCAAGTCTGATTCCCGCTGTCATGACACCTGTGATGTTTGCATCCCTGCGGATACAAAGACAGGACTGGAGAGCTTGACAAGGGCAGAGACTCAGTGTCGTCCCTCTTTCCCCAGGCTGGAGGGCCCAGGCCCAGCTGTGTTATACCAGGAGGTAGATGAGGCTATCCACCAGCTTGTGCGTCTCTCCAACCTACGCGTGCAGAAGCAGGAACAACGCCAGCGCTTGCGCCAACTCCAGCAGGTGAGGAGATTCCCCATACCCTTAGCCTGGGAGCCTAGCCCCTGCTTAACTGCATCTCTGCTGATACTAAGCACAGGGGACCTCCCGCTTCCCTCCTCCCTCCCCCCTCCCCTAGAGGTCAGTCACAGAAGTGTGAAACTCAGCATGGGGCCAGGAGCATCTATCTCTGCACCAGCAGAGAGAAGCCAGAAAGTCAGGATCGTTAGATATTGTGGGAAGTGTTCACCACCCAAAGGGAACTCTGGAATCAGCTGGTTGACTCAGGGTGCAACCTCCTTAGTGCAAAGATAATAAATGTTTTGTTTTTGTTTGGGAGTTTTCTGAGACGAGCTCTGATGTAGCCCAGGTTGGCCTGGAAGTCACTATGTAGCTGGTGCTCCTCTTGCCTTCATCACCTTGCTGGGACGCCACGCCCAACAGAGCCTGGTAGTAAATAGCTGTTGGTGGAGCTCTTTGGCTCCACATTTTTCCTTCACTCCTTATGCATTATCCTCCTCCAAAATGGAGGCAAAAAGGCCCTGTCTTCTACATTGTCAGCCACTGAGAGGAACCACAGGCCTCTTAAGATTCAAGAATAAGACTGGCTTCTCTGAACCCTGGTCCTTCTCTTCTGGACCTAAGCTCTGTGGGAATTTGCTGTCTGTGCACTGTGAAGGGAAGAGGGACTTAAAATTTGGTTCTTTTTCCTTAGCTCCTGAACTGTGACTATATACCCCATGGAACTGTATGTAGGTATAGAAGGGTCATCTCAAAGTCAGCGCTAAAGGGGAGCCAGGGTTTTGTGTTCGGGGGCTGCCTGCTGGCTTCTGTTGTTCCATCTGGGGTTATCTCCTACTACTAGATATCCCTGCCCGTTTAAAAACCTACTTTGAAAACAGAATTTGGATGTTAAAGTGTTTAGCTTTGAGATCTAGCTCTGGTAGGTATAGATGTTGCTGCCGAGTTGCCCGTTCCTATGCAGACAGCACACAGGTGGGTAGGATGGGACGTGAAGTCCGCAGAGAACTCCAAAAGTGACTCTCGCTGGCACTGACTTTTAGGAACATTCTGAGACTTCTTATTTTCCAGCCACTCCACCCTAGCTTCCAGGCTTTCTTCGGAGGAAAAAATTAGTCAAGCATTTCAGAAAGAGTAGGAGATTCCCTACAGTAGGAAAGTTGAACTGGATACACACACGCACACACACACGCACACACACACACGTACACACACACGTGCGCACACACGCACACAAACGTGCGCACACATGCACACATATACACACGTGCACGCACACGCACACACACGCGTGTGCACACATACACACACACATCTCCTGGGCTTGCTGCCTAGGTTCCTGCTCACCACTCAGCAGAGCACATTAGATGTAGAATTCCTCTTGGCCCTGTTATCCCTCCTTTCTTTGGTTCATGTCAGTTTTATCTGTTTCCTCATCCTGGCCTTGCCCTGGCACAATAACCCAGGTCTCCCCCCAGCTCTGTTCATATAGCCCTTTGCCAAAGATGGCATACCCAGTTTCTCATTTAATCCTGTGGGAACTGTTGCCATTCACTGTATGAGTCTCACAGCACCAGAGAGACAAATGGGATGACCAAGGCTCTGTGCATTTGGGGTGACGGCAGCCGAGTGGGTCTCCCCTTCCCTCATAGCCCTTGACCCCCTCTCAGGCGTTGCAGTGGCTTTCTGGCCCAGGGGAAGAGCAGCTGACCAGCTTTGCCATGCCTGGGAACTCACTCTCAGTCTTGCAAGAGACAGAACTGCGGTTCCGGGCTTTCAGCTCTGAGGTGCAGGTAAGGACAGAGAGGAGATGGGGGTGGAGTCACCGGGAGAGGACCAGGTCTGAGCACAGACCCTCTCTCCAGGAGCGCCTCGCCCAGGCCCGGGAAGCTTTGGCTCTGGAGGAAGACATCGCCTCCCAGAAAGTTCTGGATGTCTTCGAACAACGGCTGGAGCAGGTTGAGAGTGGCCTCCATCGGGCTCTCCGGCTGCAGCGCTTCTTCCAACAGGTGGGTGCAGAGCGCCCTCCTGAGCCGATTTTCTCTCTTCAGCCTGGAGAAGTTGGTCAGGCGGCGGCTAAGAGTGGTACCTTAGAAGCCCATCTCCTTGGCTCTGGCTTTTAGCTTGCCCAGGCTGAATGACCTGAGGTAGGTCCTTTGAAGACATTTGCACATCTGCTGTGAAAGTTAGGTGAGGCACTGTGTGAAAGCAATTAGTACAAGCCTGACTCCGTGCTGTGTGTGTAAGTACTAGCTCCTCTGTGTCCGTGCCATCTCCAAGGTTATGCTGCGATGCTGGGCAGAGGGAGGGCAGGCCGCAAGGGAGCCATTGGCAGTGGGATACGTGTTTGGAAGTGGCGTGTGTCCTCACCTTTTTCTTCCACCTCCAACCTGTTTGGCTTTTGTAGGCACACGAATGGGTAGATGAGGGTTCTGCTCGGCTAGCGGGAGCTGGACCTGGGCGTGACGCTGTGCTGGCAGCCCTAGCCCTGCGGCGGGCCCCGGAGCCCAGTGCAGGCACCTTCCAGGAGATGCGAGCCTTGGCCCTGGACCTGGGCAGCCCAGCAGTCCTTCGAGAATGGGGCCGATGCCGGGCACGCTGCCAAGAGCTGGAAAGAAGGATTCAGCAGCAGCTGGGAGAAGAGGCCAGTCCTCGAGGCCACAGACGACGAAGGGCAGACAGCGCCAGCAGCACAGGGGCCCAGCATGGAGCCCACAGCCCTTCACCCAGCCTCAGCTCCCTGCTTCTTCCCAGCAGCCCTGGACCACGGGCAGCCCCATCACATTGCTCTCTGACCCCGTGTGGGGAGGACCATGAGGAGGAAGGCCTTGAGCTAGCTCCAGAAGTAGACGGAAGACCCCCGAGGGCTGTGCTGATCCGAGGCCTGGAAGTCACCAGTACTGAAGTGGTAGACAGGACATGTTCACCCCGAGAACACGTGCTGTTGGGTCGGGCTGGAGGACCAGATGGGCCCTGGGGAGTAGGCACCCCTCGAATGGAGCGCAAACGCAGCATCAGGTGAGAGTTCAGACCTGGAGAGAACTGCTGGGGGCCATGCCAGAGTGACACCTAGTGACGCCTCCGCTACTCTGGTTGCACCTACAGTGCCCAGCAGCGTGTAGTGTCAGAACTGATTGCCTGTGAGCAAGAGTACATAACCGCTCTGAATGAGCCAGCGCCACCGCCTGGGCCTGAGCTGACCCCCGAGCTTCGCTGCACCTGGGCCGCAGCCCTGAGTGCCCGAGAGAGACTCCGCGGCTTCCACGGGTCGCACTTCCTACAAGAGCTTCAGGGCTGCAGCACCCATCCTCTGCGCATTGGGGCCTGCTTCCTTCGCCACGTGAGCAACCCACTAAACTCCCAAATCTTCTCCCTTCCCACGTTCTGCCCTATTTACCGTCCCCTCATTTCTCTGCCCCCGTCCCTCTCCCTCTTGTCCGGTCCCTCAACTTGGCCCCGTGTTACTTGTCTTCGAGTGTTGTACGAACTTCAAAAGGCCTTTATGATTCCTGGCAAGTAGAGTGCTGTCTGCTTATCCCTCGTCGGGCAGTGGGGATGGGAGAGGAAAAGCATCCACAGGTCCCTCACCAGGGACACTTACTACCTCTTCCTTACTGGTACAGGGGGACCAGTTCAACCTCTATGCACAGTTCGTGAAGCACAGACATAAACTGGAGAGTGGTCTGGCGGCACTCACCCCCTCGGCCAAGGTAAACCTTTCTAAGAAAAGTGGGTCGATGAGATGGCCGGAAGGCATGCTTCTCTCCGAGACCGACGACTGAGTTCCAGCCCACAAACATGGTACAATGAGAGAGTTGTGTTCTGACTGCACGCGCGTGTGCACACACACAAAGTAGCGGGAAAATTTTGTAAGAGAAGGAACCACGAAGACCTAAAAACTCACCCCACCTTGAACTCTCAGAGAACACAACCCTTCATGACCGTACGCAGGAACATTCACCACAGATTTCCAGTTTCCTCCCAGGGTGCCCTCTGGGAACTACGATCTCCTACCGTTACAGTGAGAGCCAGATCTGCCCAACAAGGAAATCTGGGCAAAACTCTTGATTCCTTGGGTTTCTGTTTTTTGTTTTGTCGTGTGTGTGTGTGTTTTGTTTTTTTGCTTTGTTTGTTTTGTTAAGTTTTTTTCTTTTCGAGAAAGAGTTTCTCTGTGTAACTTTAGAGCCTGTCCTGGAACTCGTTGGTCTTGAATTTACTGAGATCTGCCTGCCTCTGACCCCCAAGTGCTGGGATAAAAGGCGTGCGCCAACACTGCCTGGTAGATTTATTTATTTTTATTGTATGCGTGTGGCTGTTTGCCTGCATGTATGTATGTGGTACGTATGTGTATTGCACTGTGCCCACTGCACAAGGAGGCCAGAAGAGGATATCAGGTCACCTTAAACTAGAGTTAAAGACACTTAGGAGACACTATGTGGGTGCCGGGAACTGAGCCCAGGTCCTCTGCAGGAGCAGTAAGTGCTCCTGACTGCTGAGCCATCTCTTCAGCTCCTAAGCCTGTTTCTGCGTGTGATAAACAAGGGCTGTATGCACTTTGTCCAGCTCACCGGCACTTGAGGGTCAAAGGAGTTCGTGTGAAAGGTGTGGGCATAAGTGGCTAAGACCTGGGCTCCCTTCAGCACAGCACAGCTGCATCTCCGGGGCGGAGGGTGCATGCACGTGTGTGCCAAGCATGTGTGAGGAAGTCAAAGGACAGTTCACAGGAGCTAGTTCTCTCCTTTCACCACTGGGGTCCCAGGCATGGAACTTGATTCCCAGGCTTGGTGACAAGTTCCTTTAGCTTCTGGACCGTCTCTTTGACATCTGTATTTTTTTCTCTTTACTTTGAAAAAAAAATTTTTTTACATTTTTATTGAATGGTGTGTGTGTGTTCGTGTCCACACATGCGTGTCTGTGTGGTCAGAGGAGAAGCTCCATGAGTCAATCTCTCTTTCTGCCATGTGGGTCCCAGGGATGAAACTCGGGTTGTCAGGCTTGGTGGAAAGCACCCTTATCCACTGAGCCGTCTTGTAGGCCCTTTCTCTACCTGTAAGAGTATATCACAGGTCTTCCTCTGTCCCCCAAAGCCTCAGATTTTGGCCCCTACCAGCCCCAGCCCCAGCCCCAGCCCCAGATCTTCTCATCCCTGGCTATGTTTCTATCCTAGGGTTCTATGGAGAGCAGCCCTTGCTTGCCCCGGGCCCTGCAACAACCCCTGGAGCAGCTGGCTCGGTATGGACAGCTCCTGGAGGAGCTCCTGAGGGAAGCTGGACCTGAGCTAAGCTCCGAGCGCCAGGCCCTCAGGACTGCTGTACAGTTGCTCCAGGAACAAGAGGCCCGAGGCAGAGATCTGCTCGCAGTAGAAGCTGTGCGAGGCTGTGAGGTAAGGTCCTGGCCTCCACTGACTCTTGTTCAAACTAACTCTGTGGCCTTAGAAACAGTGTAGGCAGCTAGATGGTGGCGTACGCCTTTAATCCCAGCACTTGGGAGGCAGAGGCAGGCAGATCTCTGTGAGTTCGAGGCCAGCCTGGTCTACAAGAGTGAGTTCTAGGACAGGCTCCAAAGCTACAGAGAAACCCTGTCTCAAAAACAAACAAACAAAAAAGTGCTGGAAACAGTGTAGGCTGTGACCATAAACCCAGATCTGAAGTCTTGAGGGCCCTAGGCTCTGTCTGTCCCTTCATTGCGTCAATTATGTCCAACATCCGCTGTTCTTCTACACCAGCCTTGTGCTTGTCCATCCCTTTCCTGATTCTTCTTGCCTGTCTGCTTCTACGTGTCTAGCCTACTGTTTCTTCCTCAACCTGCTCTCTCTCCCACACTAATTCCAGATCAGGCTAGAACTGTACTCCCTCTAGATCGGGGTTCTCAACTTGTGAGTTGTGACCCTTTGGAGGTCAAATGACCCTTTCAATGGGGGCTGCCTAAGACCATTGGAAAACACAGTTACATTACAATTCAAAATTATAGCTATAAAGTAGCAACGAAAATAATTTTATGGTTGGGGGTCACCACCTTATGGAACTGCATTCAAGTGTCTCTGCACCAGGAAGGTTGAGAACCACTGGTCTAGATAAAAGTACCCACATTCTTTGCCGGTTCTCTTTCTGTATCTCCAGTACGCAAAGGCATGGCAGGCTGGGCACCGACTACACAGTGCACCTTTTATCTTCGGAGGAATGAGAAGCAGTCGATAGAATTAGGCTGAAGCCCTCCCTGACCTCCTGCCCCTGCCAGACCCTGACCAGCTTTCCCTTCTCCTTTCTCCAGCTAGATCTAAAGGAACAGGGGCAGCTCCTGCATCGGGACCCATTCACCGTCTTCTGTGGCCGGAAAAAGTGTCTCCGCCATGTCTTTCTCTTCGAGGACCTGCTCTTGTTCAGCAAGTTCAAGGGATCTGAGGGGGGATCTGAGACCTTCGTTTACAAGCAGGCGTTCAAGGTACACAGCATGGAGTAGGGACACTGAGCCATGGTCTTCATAGGAACTCAGGATATTCTGGAAGCTTAACCCCAAACAGGTTCAGAACTTTCCTCACCTAAAATGGGTTTTGGTCTCAATTAGTCATCAATTTTAGGGTGTCAGAAGACTTACAGAGGCATTTCAAGACAGAATGGAAAGAGACCTTCTGAATGAGAACACATTTGCCTGCTGGGTGGTGGTGGCGCAGGCCTTTAATCCCAGCACTCGGGAGGCAGAGGCAGGCGGATCTCTGTGAGTTCGAGGCCAGCCTGGTCTACAGAGCCAGTCCGGGACAGCCAGGGCTACACAGAGAAACCCTGTCTAGAAAAACAAAACAAAACAAAAAACCCACACGTGTCTTTTGAGTTAAAAGTGGTACCTGGTATGTGAAGAGAAGGGACACTGCACAGACCCCCTAACTTCACTGAAGTAGATAGAACTCAAGAGACAGGCCTTGCTTTGGGCAATAACCAGATGTAAGCATCCATAGCAACCCACAGTCCTGGACCAGGTGGAATGATACTAACGGTTTCCAAACTGTTCTGTATTAGTTCCAGCTCTTCAGAGGTAGGAGAGAGGCAAAGGTCTGTGTTTGGAATAGCATACACATGGGTGTATCCTTACTAAAACTCTGGTAAGCTCTTGAGGCAGCTGCTTCGTGTCTCAGTGAGCTCCCTTTTCCTTCTGTAAATCAGGGCTGTTATGCAGACTGTAGAGCGCTTGGTAGCTGACCGATGTTGAGCAGAGGTTTACTGAACATAGTGTTTGCCAGTGTGATGCCACCTCACGGGGACCCTGTCTCTCCTGCCCGTCCTCAGACGGCTGACATGGGACTGACAGAGAACATCGGGGAAAGTGGACTCTGTTTTGAGCTATGGTTTCGGCGACGGCGCACACGAGAAGCGTACACTTTGCAGGCTACCTCTCCAGAGACCAAACTCAAGTGGACAAGTTCTATTGCCCAGCTTCTGTGGAGACAGGCAGCCCACAACAAGGGTAATGGGCAGACCATAGATGGGTTGTGCTTGGAATCAGAGTTCCGTGAGGAGGTTTTCTGGAGCCTGTGGAGATGATAGGAAGGATGAGACAGCTCAAGGTCTAGTTCAAGAGCTATGGCCGAGACAGAATTATCTGTAAGGAAAGAGAAAGCTAGAAATTTCAAGGAAAAGAGCAAATGTCTCCACAAAAGAGGTGCAGAACTGCTTTCTGGACTGGGCTTAGGAGGATTGGTGCCACTTATGTGACCTGGACCAATAGCTTTTCTTTGTTGTTGGTTGGTACTGGGCTTTGATTTGGGTTTTGTTGTTGTGATTTTCTGAATCATTCTATCAGTCTGAAAAAGGCAAAGTGCTTTCTTCAGCTCAGCGTGATAGGGAGGGTTGAGTAGGTGATACGTATAGAAGCACTTGACAAATCACACAGATGTGCAAAGCATGAGTTTTGCTCTTAATGTCTACGATAAAGGGCAGCTGAGTGTTCCATGAAAAGTCACTGGACAGGAAGATGGCTCACTGGGTAAGGCAAAAGTGCTTGTCATGCAAGTGTGAAGACCCGAGTTCAAATCCCCAGAACCCACACAAAAGCCAGCAGTACTGCAAATGTAGTGAGTAACAGGGACATCTGTAATCTCATCACTGCTACAGAGCACATGAGAGACCGACAGGAATTTCCTCCAGAAGCTTGCCAGACAGCCATCCTGGCATATGCACACCAAAAACAATCAAGAGGTCAGCCATAAACAAAGTGGAAAATGAAGACAACTGACACCCAGTGTGTCCTCTAACCTCCAAATGCTTATGCCTCATCCACACCCAGATGTGCAGATGCACACACATGCGCGCGCGCGCGCACACACACACACACACACACACACACACACACACACACACACACACACACACACACACCAGGTGGCTAGGAGGCCAAATGGACAGGATGAACTATATAGCAAAGAACAGATGCATGTCTAAAGAGGCCAAAGATCACCCTTACAGTCTATGCCGTGATGGTCAAGGAAGGGGAGATACCGGAAGAAGGGAGGCATGGTTAAGAGTTGGGAAAGAGAGTCAACAGCATTGTGCTAACCCTGAGGCAGGAGGGCCGTGAGAAGGTTGCAAACAGGGTCTCTGTTCCCTAGAGCTCCGAGTGCAGCAGATGGTTTCCATGGGCATTGGGAATAAACCTTTCCTGGATATTAAAGCCCTTGGAGAACGGACACTGAGTGCCCTGCTCACTGGAAGAGGTGAGGTCCAGGGTGCAGGGGGCGGGGGTGTGCGCCCAGTCAGGCCTTGACTAATGATATAAAAGCAAAGGGGAGATGTTAGGAAGGATACTGAGTACTGAGTGGGCAACTCTTCCCAAAATGTGGGACTCCTGCAGGAGGCAGGAGGACTTTTCCACACCAGCACCCCACCACCCCACTCTCTGCAGCCGCCCGCACCCGGGCCTCGGTAGCCGTGTCATCCTTTGAGCATGCTGGCCCATCCCTTCCCGGCCTCTCACCGGGAGCCTGCTCCCTGCCTGCCCGCGTCGAGGAGGAGGCCTGGGATCTGGACGTCAAGCAGATTTCCCTGGGTGAGGCACCTCTCAAGGGGTGGCCCCCAACCGCTGGGTCATAGTGATGTTCAGGCTGCCTATTGCTAAGCAATTCCTTTTTCTAGCCAAGTAGCCCAGTTGCCATGACAACTACATACAGCTTCCCGTTGCTAAAAGAGCCTTCCATCTGGTTGCTAGGGAGATGCTTACAGCAGCCTTTTGCTAAGAAGCACTTCTTCTGTACCTTTCTCTCTAGCTCTCCTTGAGTTTCTATGGAAACTGCCTCAGCTTCCTGTTGTACCCTCCTGGTTCACCGCGGCAATTCTTAGTTTCCTGTCGCTTCTTCCCTGGTTGCTCTAATGATGCTGCTGACAATTTCCTGCCTCTTGGTAGGGGGGTTCTCTTGCAACTGGATTGCTATGGTGACTCACAGCTTCCTGTTGCTATGGAGCTTCTTCTTCCTTGCCGGAGGAGCTTGGTTGTTTAAGGTAATCTGGAAGGGTTTATACCTACTCTTACCCTAGCTTCCCCTCCAGCCTCAGAAACACTTGACTCTTCTGGAGATGTGTCCCCAGGACCAAGAAACGGCCCCAGCCTGCAGCCCCCGCACCCTGGGAGCAGCACTCCCACTCTGGCCAGTGGAGGGATCTTAGGGCTCTCCCGGCAGGTAAGTCCCTGCAGTGAGGCTGGGAGCAGGTGCCCTCTTTCTGGGTAGGCTTTTCTGACCATCTGACATTGGGGAGTAGAGGAACTAGATATTGCTCCTCTCAGCTGATGCCACAGATTGGATTTATTATCCAGTCTGCCTTTCTCCTCTCCCCTAGGCCTGGCTGAGAAGCATCAAGGTCAGAGGTAAAAAAAAAAAAAAAAAAAGCCTTAAGAAGCAGGGAGAGACATATGCAGTAGAGAAATGTCTAAACTCACTGCCATTTCTGTGTTCTCAGAGTCATTCGCGAGCCCTGAGTGACCCCACCACGCCTCTGTGAGCGGTAAGTCAACCACCCTTCTCCCACATCCAGCGTGCCTTCCTGTTTTAAGGACCTTTCCTTCCTGGCCTCCGGTGCATGGGAGTCAGCCTCTTGCCTCTCCCAACCCATCTCCCTCTTCTCTCCTGGCTTCCAGAGAAGATTCAGAACTTGGCTGCCGCCCCTTATCGGCACATTTTAGGCTGGGATGCCAATGGGACAGAATGGAGGACTCAATTGCCTCCCTCTGCTTCCTGGACAGAGAGGGGGGCAAGGACCAGAGCTTCCCCTGTTGCTGTTCTCGCTAGCTCTCCCCTGCTTGGAGCCAGAGTGGCCCTGTTTGCTTGCTTTCTGCCCCCCCCGGGGGGGGGCAGGGAAACATCCCCACCAGTGCTACTGCACACCACAGGACAGGCTCTGCTGACAGCCTGCCTCTCTTCTCCTCCCTGACTCTCCCAGGAGATTCATCTCTGCCAGGTTGAATGGAACCCCATTCTGGGGTATCGTGGGAAATGAAGTGTTATAAGCCATTGAAGGAGATGGGGTGGGCATTGCAGACTTTATATATGTAATTACTGTTATTATACTTTTGTTATATTAAATGTATTTGCTCTCACTGTGCCTCCCAAGGGCCAAAGCAGGCCTCTGGATTAAGGTGTTTCTACTAACTCGGGTACTTCCCTATAAAGGTCCAACTAGGATTCAGAAAATAAAACTGATGGGCGTGTGGGCAGATGTGCCTCCTGCTCAGAGGTTCTAAGAAATCCAATGAGCTCTTTGAAGTCCCTCCTCCATTTTGCACCTACTTCTTGAGGCTGAGATGATCAGATGGATCCAGCATAATCCAGTAATAATCTAGTGAGGTCCTCAAACTACGGTGGAAGAGGATCCTTAGACCACTTCTTAGGGCCCATCCAGAGTTACTGAATCTGAAGTTCTGCATCCTGTTTGAGCTCACTGATAATGAAGTACCTTAGGGAGAGCAAAGCACAGGCAGACACACAGGGCCTTGTGCCTCAAGACACCTGTTTATTGGGGACATGACTCTTCAACAGGGATGACAGGAATCGTACCAAAAATAGCAACGTCTACAGGGCCCCTGACAGGGCTAGAAGGGTACAGTGCCCCCCACCCCCACCCCTTATACAAAAATAAACTCTCGTGCCTATGGACCAGCAGAGACTGGCAGAGTGGCTCCTCAGCAGGAACACATCCTCTACCAGCCCTAGGACCCCGTTCTCTGACCCTCACCTCTGCCACTTCTAAGGCACTGTGACTCCCCTGGGCTGGGTGGGCACTGCTTGCCCACCGTCCTTCACCCACTGCCCACTTTACCTCTTGGTCCACCTTGGGCTGGGATACGGGTCCCACACTGCTCCCTGCTGGCTGCTCTACCCAACTACCTCTAGCACTCCCCGCTCCTGCGGGGTAAGCTTACTAAGCTAATCACTCCTAAGAGGGCTCCCTACCGTTCTTGCCCCCCAAGACCTGCCTCTCCAGATCTAGGCAGCCCTGGGCTGCCCTCCTCTTCTAGTGGAGGGCTGGGAGGTGTCTCTCCTGATGGTGCTCGGACATAGGGTGGAGACGTGTCAGCTCGGGGCTGCCGGCGGCCCCGGGCTCGACGGCTGTGGTGTACTTGCAGATGCAAGGTCATGAGCTCAGGAGCTCCAGTGGCAAAGGGGCAGAAGAGGCAGCGGTGAAGGGCACCCCCTGACCCGGCCTCACCTCCTGGGCCTGCCCGCAGGGACAGGTCCAGGGGCTCGGCCTCACCACCTCTTCCGTTGCGCAGGGTCCTCCCAGGGCTGGCAGGCTTTCTACGGGACCCTGGTCCGGTGCTGCTCGAAAGAGGCCTGGTACTTGCAGCGCCCTCCACCCAGGTGGCAGAGGCCTGAGTTGGTTTGGCTCCGGACTGCGGCTGCAGTGAGGCTGAGCCCCGCGGGGAAGGGGGCGGGGGTTCTGGAGGAGGCCCAGGACCTGCACTGCTCCTCTGCTCCCGGTGGTGACGCTGAAGGTGATACTTGAGCGAGCCCGACTGGGTGCCTGCATAGTCACAGTGTGGACACTTGTAGGGACGCTCACCTGGGAAGAGTGGGTTAGAGTAGGTCATGGGGTCACTATCACTGTGTGTGTGCGCGCGCACACACACACACACACACACGACATTTGCTCAGTTTACAAACTTCACCCCAAGGCTCGGAAGCCGATTCCCCACTAAGTGATTTAGATGAGTCTGAAAGCTGGCCCATCTGAAGACTGCGCAGCACGACCTCCAGCCGTGCTCTTCCGGCTGCTCTTGCCTCTCTTGCTCCAAGACCCGCCCCCATGAAGAACGCTTCCCTCACCTGTGTGCACGCGAAGATGCACTTTCAGGTGATGTGCCGAGCGGAAAGATTTTCCACAGAAGGGGCAGTCCTTGCCAGTGGCCCCACGGCCCGCTTCGGATCGGGTCCCTCCAACCAGCACCCCGTTTTCTTCTGCAACACGTTAAAAGGAAGTTATAGGGTCTCACTGTCTTGTCCCAGCCAGGCACCCATTATACCCACCGTCTCTCTGGGCCCAAGAGGAAAAGGGTTTAGGGGAACGTAGATTTGTTCAGAGTTAACACCCTTAGGAAGGCTTCCCACCACAAGGGTTCCCAGAAGTCAGTGAAGACAGGAAACTACACGAGCGGTGGCCCGGAGAGAAAATAGCGTGGACATACCTTGGGTGGCCGTAGATCTTGCCTGGGCCCCCACGGCAGGTGCTGACTGTCCTGACCCCTCACCTGAGTGGGGGTGCAGGGAAGTCAGAGTGCCCAGCGACCTGCCCCGGGCCCAGCTCTCCTCTTCTGCCTCCACCACCTCTTCTTCCTCCTCTGGTTCGTCTGTACGGTGCCGCCGAGCCCGACTGGGAAGAGCTGAAGGCAGCGGGCGGAATCCTCCATAGCTTCCGGCAGCTCCAGGGTCAGCACCCTCACCATTGGGTCGCACTTCCCCAGCTCGCACACTCAGGTAGCCTAAGAGGCTTGGGGGCTCTCGGCGCTCAGCTGGGGTGGGTGCTGGGGCCAGGAGGAGCGCAGGGCCTAGAGGCTCATAAGCCAACAGGCTCAGGTCAGGAGGCTGAGGGGCCCTGGCAGGAGTAGAACCAGGCCCCGGGGCACGCAAAGGACCCAGCTTGCTGGTGTGCACCTTCATGTGGTTCTTAAGGAACCAGGGCTCCTTGAAGCAGCGGCCACAAACGGGGCATGCATGATCAAAGGAGGCCTTGTGCTTGCGCATGTGACCCTTGAGAAACCAGGACTGTGTAAAGCTCTGGCCGCACACCTGGCAACGGAACTCAGGTGGCGCAGGGGGCTCCTCCGGAGGTGCAGGAGTCGGGGCAGGGTTTGCCTCCCGTTCAGGCTCTGGCTCGGGCTCAAGGGCAGATCTGGGTTCAGGCTGGGGTGGAGGCTGGGGTTCGGGTGTAGAAGTAGCCGCCAGGGGGCGCTCGGGAGCCCCATGGGCCGTCAGACTGTGATGCAGCAACTCCTCCTCCTGGCTGGAACCAAAACTGCACAAGCTGCACTTCCAGGGCCTGTGCAGGATATGCAGGTGGCGTTCCCGCTCCGCTGAGGTGCGAAACTTGCCTTTGCAGAAAGGGCAACGGAAGGCAGACGAGGAAGGAACCTGAGGGCGCGCCAGGCCCTCTGCAGCAGGGGTGGCCTGCATGCCCCCTGAGCTTCTGGCTCTCCCCAGTTGGGCTTCACGTAGCAGGGCGCGTTCCTCCAACTCCAGCAACAGCCGTGCAGCAGGGCTTCGTGGGCGCTCGGGCTGGTGCGTTCGAAGATGTGAGCGCAGCAGAGCCCGCTGGGCTGCTCGGTGGCCACAGTGTGGGCACTGGAAGGCTTGGGCGCCCGGGTGTGCTCGCAGGTGCAAAGCCAGGATGGAATTGAATCGGAAGCGCTTTCCGCACACAGGACAGGGGAATCGCCGTTCACCTGCGCGAGTCTCAGACCAGCCCACTGCTCCCATCCCAGGAGACCCGGCGCTCACACCTGGTCCGTTGGAGTAGTGCTGCAGATCCAGTTCGCCGTCGAAAGCTGGTGGGGAAGGCTCTAGGTGGCCGACCAAGATGCGGGGACGTGAGCCCTGTGGGGGAAAGGGGTGGAAAGGGCCGGTCTATGGAAAATGCAAAGGCATCAAAGGCATGAAGAACGGAAAGTAAGAGATGTGTGGTAGGCTGGGGCCTGACCTGTGAGCACTGGTGCCTCTCACCTCCAGAAGTTGTGGGATGGGTGGAAGTTAGATACCGGGGCCAAGTTAATAGCATCTATTACTATAATGGGAAGTGGATAGGAGAGGGGGTACCGTCGAAGGTACTTGCGGATCAAGGACAGTGCTTCACTCACCTCCATGGACCCCCTTCACATTCTTTGGTTCTGAGGATTGGAAGGAGGAGGAAGAAAAGCTGCTAATGAAGGCAACAGGTGCGGAGGTGCTAAAACAAGACAGATTGATTGGAGGAGAGATGAGCCCTGGCTCTCAGCAGTAAAGTCACCCCACTTTGCAGCATGTATTCTTAAAGCCCATCCCTTCTTCCTACGTGGATCTTGAGGTATCACACGCTTCCTATTTGCTGTCTTCAAAACTTGCACCCCTTGATCTGCCAATTTGTATGACAAACCCAGAACTCCTCCCCGAAATGATGTTTTAAACACCTAGTCCAGAACCACCATCACTCCCCCCACACACACACAATGTGGGAGGCCATCACAGTATACCCCTCTTCCACTCGCATTGGGCTGTGCCACTGGATAAACAAATGCGGAGGGCTAGCCATACTCCTATTATCCAAGTGGTACCAGCTCCTCTCAGACCCAGGGCCAGCCAGCCAAAATCCCTCCAGGTTCCTCCTCCTAGCTTTTGCCGGCACCCAGTCTTCTGGTCGTTCCTCCTCCCCCTCCCCCTTCCTGGATTCCTGATCCATTCATTTCCATTCATTACAGAGACTCATTCATGCATGGGAGAGAAACACCTCCCAGCAGCAGAGTCTGGAGACAGAGGGGGAGGGGCATGGAGGGAGAGCCAGCTACAGAGGGAATGGAGAGAGTTGGGGGAGGCGTGGGAGTTAAGGGGCACTACCAGCCTAGGCAAGGGGTTTAAACTGCAAATCCCATTTAGGTTTAACCCCGTTTCAAACCTTGGAGCCTGTGGTTTGATGGGGCATCTCAGCCCCTTTGTCCAGAGCTGTTCCGAGGCAGGCTTTCCTCCTCTCTGCAGGGGAGAGGCTTCCTCACACAAGAGGAGGATTACACTGGCTCTGAGCTCGAGAGGCTGGAGTGAGGGACGGGGGGCGGGGCCTTGCCATCTGCACAGATAGGGGGATCCACACATGCTCTGGGCAGGAAGGGGTTAAAAGTCTCCATCTAAAATTCCCTATCCCTGACAAGTGCTGCACAGGGCAGGGAAGAGGAGAGTTGAGAGAGAGGATGGTGAGGGGGGAGGTTCTTCTGCCATTTCACTGCTGACAGGGTCAGTGGATGGCCAGAAGTCATAACGCTACCTTCCTCCTTCAATATAGAATTGTATCTTGTTCAGCCCAGATGAACTTGGGCCTAGCTTTTTTTAATTTAACCTCAGACATAATATTTGATAAAGAACTTCCTTACAGTGAGAATTATGAAACTGAAATGGGTTACTAGGAAAGAAAGAACTCAAGCCTTACTTTGCTTACAAATCTTTAATTGAAGCAAACTGGGCCAGGAGTTAGCCCTGCTTATCAGCAAAGAACACTCTGGGGCTTCGAAGCTGCATTAATGTTCAGCACTGAGTGGAGTGGCAAGACTCTATGGAGGGGCAAACACCTGTTACATGCAGAATCTGACCTTAGAGCATTAACAGATAAATTAACAAAATGTCCTGCCCAAGCATCTCTAGAAAACCACTTAACATGTGTGTTTCTGCAGCTCCAAATTCAGGCATCCATTCTTGTCCTATGGATCCTCCAAATAAACCCTTTACTGGGACCAACAGCCTGACCAGCCTCACTGAAAATTGCATAAAGGTGAATTAAAACTAAGGGGTACAAGGCCATGAAGTCTATGTCTTACAACCATGAGTAAGTCACCTAATCTCTCAGTTTACCATCTATGAAGTGAATTATAATAAATTTACATTTGTAGTATCTGCCAACTTGAAAGTTGTGTGGTTTTAAGTCACAACACTCTTCTGGCCCCCAAGAAATGTTAAAACAAATAGCCTTCCCTTCAGTACCATGGAGAGTGCAGTGGGCTACCAGAGACACCACTTTGGCCATCTCAGAATCACAGACAGAACTAGGAAGTGTTAGAGAGGCACACTGGCCACCAAAGAGAGGACACAGAAACTAGTAGATGAGAAAAAAAAAATCCTAATTGGGAACTATGGGTATCAGAGAAACTATGGAGGGGTCAGGGAATTACTGTGGCCTTTTGAATGCCACTGAAAATAGAATAGAAAATGCACATACCTAGAAAAATTTTAATTAGCTATACAGACTGTCATAACAGTTACAGTTTGTACATCCTGGAATGGGTTACTGAGGCATCGTGTTTGAGTCCATCACATTCTGTTGCTTTCCTGGGGATTCCCGGAACATCCTGGTGTACAGCCAATCTGGTATATTCAGAGGAAGCAGATGGCTGGGAGGAGTGTGTGTGTGTGTGTGTGTGTGTGTGTGTGTGTGTGTGTGTGTGTGTGTGTGTGTGTGTGTGTGTGTGTGTGTGTGAGAGAGAGAGAGAATATTGCATGGTCATAGCTGACTAACCTATGGGAGCATATTCTGATCCTGAGAAGATGCTAGGGCCTAGAATACTGCCCGTAAAACACCAAGCAAAATGTCTCCTAGGAAAACGGCTTATGTCTGAGGCAAAAAGAGCAGAAACAGGGCCCGGCTTCCTCCTCCCCCAAGCAACACCAACCACACTTTGCATGTAGCAGTTTCCAGGGTGGAAAGCAGTGACACATATGAAGGCCCAAATGCAAGCTGAATTTCTCCTCAGGGGAAGTTCCCAGAAGGTGGCCTAAAATCAGTAAAATCCACCGAGACCTCCTAGGCCCAGTCAAGATGGCTTCCGTCATCTCTCCATCAAACCAGGTCTCAGGCGCCAGATCTCATAAACTGCTCTCGATAGGGAAGAGCACCAACAGAGACAGAGTGTGACCTGGTTTGCAACCTAAGTCAGACATGTATTGTCTGTGGACAAGCCTCACATTTTTCTACACTCAAGGCTTAAACACCACCCCTGAGCCTGGGCCAGGGAGTAGCACTGACCTACTTTCCAGACCCAGGGGGAATCAGGGGTTATCTTGCTCCTGTGTGTATCTTTGCAGGATGCAGGACCAGCGGTACAAATGAGAAATATTTCCAAAGCAACAGGCCAATTACTTTTACACGCTAGGAGAGCTGATGCAGAAAGGGAGGACCCCCAAATCCTACAGAGAATGGTGGTGAGAGACTTACAGAACAATCAGCTAAATGAAGGACCAAGAAGAGTCTCCCACCCCAAATCTTGTGATTCAAAATATTTTAAGGTCAAGTGTTCAGTAGCAAAGGATTAGGGTCTCTGGGGCCTAGCTGTAGGTAGGCCTCTGCCTCTGGTCATCCCCAACACATGAATTTTTTCCTTGTCGGCAATCTCCCCTCTCCTAAATCAGCTAATGAATGGGAGCCACTTCGATAGATGAGATTAAATGGAAAGGGGGCTTATTAGACTGTCTGGAGGCAGGACCACCCGGAGAACACATACAGACCAACGACTCACTTTTATGTTCTCTCCATGGCTCTCTGAACCCCAGTGCTCTGAAAGCTGCTTCAAACACACACTTCACTGAACCTCGACACCTTTTAGAGTTTTTGGAAAAGGGATAGGGGGGCATGAAATTTCAGTCATGGGCTCCCAAATAACTATCGAGAGGTGAGAGGGAGGTACAACCCCCGCACACAATCTTATCCCAGACCCATGTTCTAGCATGTCCTAACTTGACCCCGATTCTGAAAGTTCTGAGGAGCCCGGGCTGGGGCTGAGGGGGGTGGGAGAGAGACGGCATATCTACAGCCTTAAAGCCCTCTAACTAGAGCTGGCCCTTAAAAGTCAGTGTTAGTGCCTGTAAGAGCCTGAGTTCTCAGGCTGGGAGGTGGGTAGGGGACCCTCTGGGAAAATATCCCTCTCGGAAACTGGGAGGCAAGCAGAGCAGGACCTGTGCTCTCGCACGAGGGGCTCCACCGGCACACCCCACACTCCACCCGCGGAAAACAATCCAGGAGGACGATGGGGGCAGGGTTGGGACGTAGGGAGGCCAGAGCTCAGCTACCCCGGGCCAGGAGAACAAAAGCAGAGTTACAGCCGCCTCCGCGGCTGCCGCGGGCCGAGCTCTTTGTGACACTTTGTTTGGGACACAGAGAGAAGCACCCCCATCCTCTCCCCTCCCCCCCGTGCCCAGCCCGGTCCCCGAGAGTTAGGGCTCCGTCCCCCACCCCCACCCGCTGCACCTGGGCCGGGGGAGCACCTCCACTCCGCTCACCGTTCCCCCACGGCGCACCCTCGGCCCCCCCCGCACCCCAGGCCGCGGAGCCCGGCCTCACGGCCCCTACAAAGCCGCGCGCCCCCGCCCCGCGCCGCGGCCCTCCCTCCGTGCCGGGCTTCCCGGCTCCCCCACCTGGCCCCCTCCCCCGGACCCCCCAACTCTCACGCCGGCCCCGCCGCCCCCACCCCGCCCCCCGGAGCTGCGGGCGAAGTTTGCCGGGGCCGCGCGGCGCCCCTCCCCCGCCCCCGCCCCCTGCACCTGCTCCGCGCGCGCCCCCTCCGGGAGGGGCGGGGAGGGCGGCGGCGGGGGGGCGCGGGGGGAGCGGCTACTCACGAGCCCCGGCGGGCGGCGGCGCGGGCGGCGGCGGCGGCGGGCCGGCGGCGCGGGCGTCAGCGTTACGTGGGGCCGGGGGAGATGCGCCGGGCCCCGGCCCCCCCGCCCCCGGCCCGGCCCCCGCCCCTCCCCGGCCCTCCGCCCCCGGCCCGGCCCGCATTGTGTACGGCGGGAGGCGGCCCGGTCATTAGCATGCGGGGGGCGGCGCGGCGCGGCGGGCTGCGCGCTCGGGCTCCGGGGCCGGGGGACCCCCGGAGCGGCAGGAGGCGGCCGCCAGGGGGTGCGGGCCTTGGGGGGACCGGGGGCGTCGCGCGAGGAGGAGGGGGCGGGGGTGGGGCGCGCAGACCGTTCCTCGAGGGGACTGGAGGAGATTGTGAAAGGTCATCTTGTCCTTCCCCCAGCCTCCAAGCGGGACCGCCCCTCCCACCCTAGACCCGGACATACCAGGGAAGGAGTTGGCTCTGTCGCTGCTTCTGCCCCAACATGCACAGGCTCGGGAAGTTCTTCCTGGGGTTTTATCTCAAAGCCTCTCCCTTACAATTTGTCTCTCTTTTGGGAGAGGAGGAGGGGCGATTATAGAGATAGTTAATGTCTGCCGTACAAGAAACATTATTAAAGTTACTCTTCCGTCTTTGCCGTTCTGGATAAACACTTCTCGCTGCCGCTTCGCGAATTCTATTTTCCGTTCTTTAAGACACTTTAATGGCTCTTCAATGCAACAATATTTACTGAGTGCTTACCAAGCACCGGCGCTGTGCTCAACCCTGGGGGAGATGCAGAAGAGAGGGGGATGTGATACTTTCTCTCGACGCGATTATAGCCCAAACAGTGGCTGCACAAAGTGGCATACTCAGATTCAGTCAATATTTACACGATGCTTGTTCACGTATTTAGCAGCATGAGATCTTTCCAGTAATCCTCTAATAAAAGCTCCCATTTACAGGTAAGAAAAAGATGCTGGAGGTCTCTCTCTCCTTCCACTGGCCTGCAAACTCAGGGATCCTCACCGCAAGGCCTACATCTCAACCTTGCCATTAAATAAAGTCAGCTCTCTTGGTGATTGAAAAGAGATGAACCAGGCACAAACAGATGTCTGGTTCCCTTTAAACTGCGATTCCTGGTGCCCAGGAAGGCAATGTGGATACAGCGCTCCAGTGAGTAGGGCAGAAGAAAACTACTCTTCCCTTTCTCCTGGGCCTCGGCTCCCAGGGATCTTCTGGCTCAGTTCCTTTTATTTTCGGTGATTATAAATAATAGCCACCTCGTTATGTGGTACGTGCTGGGCTAACTAATTCATACGTATTTTCTCTTAATGCTCCAGGCAACCCCATGAGGTTGGTATTATTAATTTCTCTTTACAGATAAGGAAGCAGATTAGGCAACTTGACTGAGGTCAGCCAGAAAGATCAGGGACACAGCACAGGTAGCAGTCTCATCTCGAGACCACAGGCTCTTTCCTATATTTGATCTGTAAAGTTTACACGCAGGCCATCTGGTTCTCTTACTGTGGAAGCCCTATAGAATATGGATGGTGGGCATCAGCTACCCTTCAGGGGCATACTGTTGTTAATTCTTTTGTCAGGGAATAAACTGGAGTTCAAATAGGTAACATAATGTCACAATGATGTAGCCAAGGTCACCAACCTGGAAAAGTGTCAGAACCAAGATTCTATCCCAGGCTACAGGAATCTTTCTCTCAAAAACATTGGTACGGTATCCTTTTCAAGACTGAACATTTGGGCACCAAGGTGTTGTTCACTGAGTCAGAACAATCTGCACTATGTATAGGACTTGTCCTCCATTTAATCAATCAATCAATGTCCAAGAAAGAAAGGAGCAAGGGCTGGAGATTGAGCTCGGTGGTAGAGTGCTTGCCTAGCATTGACAAAGCCCTAGGATCCCCAGTGGCACCTTCGAAAAAGAGGTAAGGAGGAAGGAGACACCCTCCAGAAAAGCCAGGGGAGTGTAAACTGGTCTTGAAACAGAGTTCCAGGAGGAGCAATCCAGATAGTAACTCAGAATCTCACTAGGGCAGAGCAGGTAATTTGAGGAGTGAGCCAAAGAACAAAGAGTAGATGGAAATAAGGGGAGACTGAGGTAATTTGAGGAGTGAGCCAAAGAACAAAGAGTAGATGGAAATAAGGGGACACTGAGGTCTAGGGTGATGATGAAGATGAGGGAGAACTAGGGCAACAGGAAGTGGGAAGAGTGGGGCAGGCCTTGGCAGCTTGAGGGCTGAACTGAGGCTGATGTCTACGTAGGGGGCCACTCCTTGGATCCTTAGGCCCTCATAGTGATCTTTGCCCCACCACACCTCAGCTCTGACAGACTACATGCCAGGAAATTTTGTTGTCTGCACTGAGCTACCAGCTGAGTTCCAACCCTTTGGTGTGGCTGCTTCAGACTAGGTAGGTGTAAGTAACGTTCTGGGCCTCGACTCTGAATTGGGAGTTGGCAGAGGGGTAAATGAGAGCGAGGTGGTATGTTCCCATTTCCTGAACGGTCCCATAATGAGCTTATCCAATCCAGGAAGCACCGTCCTCAGAGGCAAGGGAACCATGGATCACGGTGCCGATCTGGCGAGGCAGGAGAGGCCCGGTCTTCGTCTGGAAAAGCTACAGCACTGGGCAAGACACAGGCAAAGTGGACACCTATTGGTGGTGGCGGTGAGGCCAGGTTGCCCTGATTCAGGTTTTGGCCAGTTCAATTCCATCCATATTCAGTGAATACATACCCTGCGCCAGAAACTGTCCTAGGCTGGGGGTGCGGGGGCTGGGAAGGGATGTAGAAATTAACAAGGTAAAACCCTTCCAAGTAGCTTGCCTTTACCTTTGGGGAAAGCACAAAGGTAAGTAAACTACAAAATGAGGCAGAAGGAAAAAAATAGCATCTAATTTTTAAATTTCACTTCTTTAACTGTCTTTTTTTTTTTTTTAACCTTCCTCTACCGTGCATTTATCCCAACTACTGTGGGGAAAGAGAATCAGCCTGCCCCTCTAATTCCCCAACTCTGGCCTCCAGGTGAGCCAACTCTGGCTGGCAGTAGCCATGGTGCCCTTCACGATCTCAGTGGCCTGCTTGAGCTCAGCTTGTCACATGTCCACAGCGCTACCGCTCTGGCCTGGGGCCTCGGTGAGACCCACCACAAGGGGTGAGAGGAAGGTCCCGGGGGACCCCTTTCTGACAAGACGAGAGCTGACACGTTCCCCTCCTCACCACTCAGGGTCTCCTCACTGGGATCATCACCCTTGAGCTTCGCAGAGCGCCCTGTTTCTGGAAGGTGAGAGAAGAGAATGCAAGCTCGTCCCCCCACTTCCCAGTGTCGCTGGGGATTGACCCCAGAGATGCACGCATAAGCACACACTATCCCTGAGCTACAGCCCCAGAGCTTTTCCCCAGTAAGTTTACTCAGGATGGTCTTGAACATATTCTGGAGTCCAGTGAGGCCCTGAACATTGGATCCTCCTGCCTCAGCCTTCTAGGTGATTACAGGCCTATACCACCACCATCGGTCCTGCCTCTGAGTTTTGTTTTCAGCTAGGGTATAGGTGGAGTTTAAACTCGGAATGAGTCCCTTAGGCTGGGCAGGGCTGAGTTGGCTCACTGGTAGGTGCGGGCCATGATGATATCCAACACCTTCAACCTGATCTTGGGCTTCATCGTGGTGGTGATAGAAGTGACGAAGACAGCCTTGGGGCCTGCCCCTACTGGCCCCTTCCAGGTACAGGTGAATAAAGAGAAAGGTACAGGGGAGGAGAAAGGGCAGAAGAAAACGGGCTGTACCCCCCAAAAGCATCCTCACCCTGCTACCTGCAGCTGACAGGGTTGCTGGTGCTAGAACTCAGCGCGGAGGCCTTCACCCTAGGAGGAGTGCTGGTCTCAACATACGCCCTGTTCTTGCTGAGCCAGAGGAAGCAAGGATGCTTCACGAGGTCAAGTCTGCACTACCAGGAGCTACAGGAGGTAGGGGGTGCAGGGAAGAAAACATGAAGCCGCGAGCTTCCAGCGATTTGTTCTTCTGGCTGTCCTTGCAAATAGTGAGGCAGTAGGGAAATGAAGGACTGAGACTGACCGGCTTTCTGGCATTGGACGTTAGTCCCCCTAATAACGGTTGCGAAGGAACTGGGTATTTGATGATTGGGACTGCACGAGTGTGCAAACGTTAGTATTATTGGAAAGACTAGAAAAGCTGGGAGGGTTCTGCTTCTACCTGGAGTTTTGCCTTTCTTGACCCTAAAATTTGTTCACATCTGTTTTCAGGGTCTCTCTGAGATGGAGGAGGTTTCTGGTTTGGAGGATGGTCCCATGGTGGCTAGCACACGAAACAACAGATGAATGAGCGGGCAAGACATGTGCCACTGCCCTCCACACCACAGGGGGCATTCTCCAGGACTTTTGCGTCGTGCCCCTCCCTCGGACTAGAACTGAACTCCCCCAAATGTGCATGAAGCCCACAGGAGTGCCCTCAGTTTTCCTCAAACCAGGCCTAGCGCTCTTCTCTTCCCCACTCGAGGAAGATCATGTCACCTCATTTCTTGTCAAGCTGCTTCCTCCCTTGCATTCTTGGCCTTCTTCCTCCCTGCCTCTCCATCCAGCTTCACATCTGCCTCATCTCACTGTTTCCGTCTGTTCACCTTTCACAATCCCATCCACTCCGAGCCCGGCTGCTGCACCCGCCAACCCAGAATCCGCGTCGGTTGTGCTCCAGGTCTCCCTTGGATCCGGGTCCTGCCTAATTCACTGGAGACTACAATTCCCAGGATGCCCCGCTACCCCGTGACCTACTGGAAAATAAAGAGCCTTCCCTCGGCGGCGGGGGCGCTGTGCATCTGCTGAGTGACGCGAGGCGCTGGGAGCAGGGCCTAGCCGAGTTTCCTCGGACGCGACCACTGGCCCCGCGTGCAGGGAGGAGCCGCGCGGGCCGTCGCGCACAGGGGTGTCGCCACCGCGGCCGGGCGGCCGCAGCCGGCTGGGGGTCTCTAGCCCTCCTGCCCGCAGCTGCCCATACTGGCAAAGGCTGGGGGCCGGCGCCCGGCCGAGCCGCGCTTCCCCAGGTGCTGCCGCCGCGCCCCTCGCGCGAGTGCCCAGGTTCAAAGTCCTGAGACTTGGAGCGCGCGCGAGAAGGGGGTTGGAGATGATGAGTCAGAGGCGCCGGCCCTCCTCGCCCCCTCCCCCCCGGACCGGGCGCTGGAGAGGACAGGCTGGCTGGGCAGGCGGGGGTACCGACCTAGGGCTTTCCCGCCTCTGAGCGAGCACGCTGGTCGACCGAGCCCGCGTGGCCACCACCCTTTCCAAGGCGGGAGCGGGACTGCGCAGGCTCGGGCTCTCTGCCGGCCCCGGCGGGCCTTTGATCCCTGCTGCGGTACGGTCGCAGAAGCTCTGGTTGCACTGAGCCCACACCACTTGTGACCTCTGCAAGTGTACAAAGATGACAGGCTCGGGTGGTTTGGGGGGAAAGCCCAGGAAAATGGTGGATCCCAGTACCACCAGGGGGCAGCTTCGTAGCTGCTAAAAAGTAGAAATTAACTAGGCCTACGAGAACTCACCCCAAATTCACATAGTGCCCGGGATGGGTGTTCGTCTCACATCATTTTTGCTCCCACTTGAGAAGGCTTCTTTCCCTAGAGAATGCTGCTTCTCCGGGCTCAGGCCAGCCCAGGTACCAGTGAGGCTAGAGCGCAGCCTGGCTGGCTTGCCTTGACATTGCAGTGGCGCCAGCTGCAGATCCTTTCTGTTTGTGACACCTTGGGGGTGGTAATAGTCGCCCTATGACAAAGTTACGTGTGAGTATTAGTGGGTGGAGACAGTTCTGGGATCAGGCTCTGGAATGGAGAGAACCCAATCTGGGCCTCCCCCATTCTTTCTCTCCCCCAATCAAACTGCAGGCTCATGTGTGAAGGGCTCCGAAAAGAATATTTTTCTTCAAAGTCAGGACCTAGTGGCCAAAGAAACTATAGGGGGAAACCAGCAATTTGTTGCCTTCCAGATGTTTCTGTTGTGATCGGGAACCTGGAAATTGCATTCTGGATCTTAAGAGATGTTCAATGAACGTGCACATGGGTCTTTTACAATGCTGAATGCTCAGGGCCAAGACCTCAGTGGTTTTGTTTCTCGTTTATTGCCCAAAGTAACCGGCAAGGGGCTTTGCTCGTTGAAAATTATTAAGGTCCCCGCGATGCTGAGGCTGGAACTTGCTTTGTAGACCAGGCCAGCCTCGAACTCCCATTTGACCCACAAGTTTGTGCGTGCGATAATTAAAGGCATATATTCCACCATGCCCAACCAAGCCGCAGTAGGGTCTTCATGATATATGACGTGTCACCATGAAGTTCGCCCACCCCCACCCCCTTACCAACAATGTGAAAAAAGCCTGAAGAATTCATGAATTCTGCAGTGCTGCATGGTAACTTCCATCACAGTTTATCGGTCAAAGCAAATCATAAAGCCACACAATTTCATGGAAAAGGTAATGTAGAAGATGAGGGGAAGCAGAAATAATTGAAGGAAAAGGTTTGGAATTTGAATCTTAAATCGCTAAATAGCTGGAATTTGTCTATTAGCAGTTACACCCATTTCTACTTGTTTACTTCAGTGACTTCCATGTGAAATTCTTGATGGAAAAATAACAAGACTGGGTGTCAGGAAAACCTGGATTCTGGTTCTGTTGGTTGGGCAAGTAAACTCTGCCTGAACTATACTTTGTTCACATAGCCATTCTATCCTATCTCTCTTCTTCATTTTACTGACGCATAGGCTAAAGTAGAGTCAGACAAGGAAAAGTACTTTAAAACTATGAAGCACTTGAGAGGACAAAAATGCATTGTGTAAGAAGGCAGATAGTGGTGTAAGCGGGTGATGTGACGTAGGGTGAGATGACAGGGCCGGCCGGAGGGAAGTCAGTGGTGCACACTCCAAGTGTGGATGGGTGTGTGCACACAACTCCAGCTCCTGCCGCATGTGGCTGTGGACCTGCTCCTGCCGTGACTTCCATTTTCAAGTCAGAAATTTTGACTTTGTAAAACACTCTAATTTTAAAATATTAATAATGACATAGTTTTTTAGTTCAATGGTCAAATTCAGCCTGTAGTTCTGTAGATTTAAATGCCAGTTTCTGCATTATGCAAATAATATTACAAGAATTTGATTTGAATCCCAGCACACAGGAGGCAGAGGTAGGAGGATCACTGTGAGTTCGAGACCAGCTTGGTCCACAGAGCTAGTTCTAGGACAGCCAGGGCTACACAGGGAAAACCTGTCTTGAAAAGTCAAAAACCACCACCAACAACAAAAAGAATTCTGGTTTGGGGTGTACAACATGGTTTGTGTAGCTCTTGTGAAATAACCGTGTGTTGGAGGGGTTAAACATGAAGTACCCCTCTAGTGCATTGCTTTTCAGGAAAAGGTCATTTTGCCTGCTGGGGATAGTTTACATATTTGAAGAGATTTTTGATGTTCAGCTGAGGGTGGAGGTGGTAAGGGAATGTGGAGTGGTAGGTGCATTAGCATATAAACCGGGAGGTTGCCACGAAGGCTCTTCCTGGGGGGTGGGGGGGCGTTACTTTTTGCCCTCCACACCACTGGGCAGAGTCCCTGGCTGCTCTGGAACCGCCTGCTGCATTGCTACCATGCTCCTAGTGACCACTCCGGCTGCACCGATCTGGCAGCCTCTATGGAGGTCACCCATTTTATTTGAATCAGAATTTAACAAAAAGAGATTGTGACTAGGCTCTTGCTGACGTCAGTTTTTAAAGGTCGTGACCCCCGCCCTATTCTCTTGGTTTTACCCATTGAAGAGAGAGTTCATGTTGGGTGGCTTCATATGCATCTTAAGCCTGTGAGAGTTGGGAACCCGTTCTGATGAATGTTACTCTCATTTCTTTGAAATTCAGTCGTTTATTCTGACTTTGAATACAACTGACGATACTTCTCAAGTGAATTCCGTTTCTCGACCTGTTTTTTGGCTTGAATTTTAAGTCTCAGGTTGAGTCCTCTGCTGCCCTCTCGTGGCCTCTTGTTGCCTGGGTTGAGGTCTCGCAGTGTCTTCCTGCTGGAAATGGCGCTAGACAGTGACTTCGGGTAAAGAATTTCCTCTTCGCTTTGTGAAGCCCGACCAGACTTCCCCACCCCGCCCCCATCTCGTGAGTCATTGGGCGGCTGGGAAACCTGGCCTCTGCTGGGGACGGTACCTTCTGGCCATCCGCACCCCTCTGGGCCTCCAGTCTGCTATACATTCCTGGCCAGGAGCCACCAGCTCAGTAAGCTCAAGACGCCCAGCAGCAATGGAAGCTGGACCTGCCTGTTTGTCCTAATTAACGCGCCTGAACTGGGATTCTCCTCATCACAGCGAGAGCACCCCCGTGTGGTGCCCGGTGCCATGTTCCTGTCTAGGCCTGTACCCATGTCCTGTATCTGGGTTGGCCCAGCTTCTTCAGATTTGACATTCTGTTGTCCCATAGTGCCAGTTAACACAAAGGGATTTGCACACTAGTGATTGGATCTATCACCAGGGGACGGGGAGACCGCCCTAAGCTGGGCGGCAGGACGATTGTGCAGGGACTCCATTTCTGAGAGAAAGCAGAAAAGTGTGCTCAGTTGGTGCTATTTCTGGTTTTGTTATAACAAATTCATATAGCATCTAAAGCACCAGTGTTCATAAAACACCAGGTGCTGGGCCGGAGCTAGGCACGCACACGTGGTGGCTCCGGGGAACCCGCAGGCACTTCATGCACATGGTACATACATACTCAGGCAGGCTCGTACACAGACAAAAAAATAAGTGAAAAGCTTAAAAAAAAGTTACTATCACAAACTCAGCTTAGAACTGTCCTCTGCTTGTCGGGCGGTGGTGGCGCACGCCTTTAATCCCAGCACTTGGGAGTCAGAGGCAGGCCGATCTCTGAATTCGATGCCAGCCTGGTCTACAAAGAGAATTCCAGGACAGCCAGAGCTGCACAAAGAAACTCTGTCTCAAAACAACAAAAGAGAAGCACACTAAAAAGGTAATATAAAAACACATTAAGGATAATATATCCAGAAGATGGTACCGTCTACGGCTCTTTGTTTTCCTTCTTTCCCTCCACCCCCACCTTATTTCTGCACATCGCTAACAAAGTTTCTTTGTGGATTCTTATCTCAAGGTATAATTTGTGTTACAGCTTCATAATTATGTGCCCCCTTTTGTGTACAGTGTAATGTGCTCACTTCTAAGCTTTGGTAAGAATATTAAGCAAAAAGATTTTTACCTTTATAAATCTCAAATTATGATGAAGAGAAATTGTCCTTCGTAAACCTAAGATGTGAAACTACCACCAATGGTTGCTTACTAGAGAGAGGGTAGTTTTCAATCAGAAAGACGTAAGAGACCAAGCCAATTTCCAAAGAGGAGCTTGCTTTGGAACTGGGCTTACAATGTACCTTCTCATGTATTGACAGGCTGTTAAAGCAAATACCCACTATCACTGGCTGAATTAGATGGCTTCTCATTTCTCTTTCAACACTCAAGCTCAGTTGGTTTCTCAATAGTGTTTAATTTTTTAAAAATTTCTTAAAACCAGGCTGGCCCAGAACTCACTCTGAAGACCAAGCTGTCCTCGAACTCACAGTGATCCTCCTGTCTCTGTCTCCTGGGTGCTGGAATTACAGGTGTGCACCATCACATGTACTTGGTGATTTTTTCCCCAAAATGTGGTATCACTATGTAATCCTGACTGGCCTGTATCTCTCTGTATAGAGGAGACTGGCCTTGAACTCACAGAGTGCCGTTTGTCTATGCCTCAGGTCCTCCACAAAAGCGGCAAGCACACTTAACCTCTGAGCCATCTCTCCAACCCCTGTGTGTGTACATGTATTTTTTTTAATTTTTAGATTTGTTTTATGTTTATGACTGCTTTGCCTGTGTACATATGTATTGTACACGCCTGGTGCTTGAGGAGGTCAGAAGAGAGCTCCAGGTCCCTTGGGACTGGAATTATGCAAGGTTGTGATCTGCTACGTAGATCATTACAGCTGCTGTGTGGGTACCGAGGACTGAAGCCGGGTCCTCTGCAAGAGTAACAAGTGCTCTTACCTGCTGACTCGTCTCTCCAATCGGGATGACCAGCCCTGGGCAAAACTGCGTAGCAAGGCGGTGGCACTCCTAAAACAGGCCCTCGGTGTGGCGTTGCCGCACTGGGAGCGCAGGGACTTTGTTGTGGAAGGGCTGCTCCGTCCTGGTCCTCATCGCTGGGCTCTACCTTCGCGGCCTCCCCACTACCATGACAACCAAAACTGTTTCCAAGTTTTGCTAGCTAGTGTTCAAAAGAGCAAATCATTCCACCCTGCCTTGGCCGTGAGAAAGGTGGGCACGTTCTCAAGACTCCTGTATTTAAAGAGACACAGAGGCTACAGGAGCCCGTTGCGCGTCCAGATGTCTGCGTTCCTCCTCTCGCCTTTGCTGCTATTCCTCCTTTGCCGCTTTCAAGTTTGTTTGTTTTTAATTTAAAATTTTATTTTTCTTTTAGGAGACAGGGTTTCTCTGTACAGTCTTGACTGTCCTGGAACTTTCTCTATAGATCAGGCTGGCCTCGAACTCAAAGATCCTCCTGCCTCTGCCTCCTGAGTGCTGGAATTAAAAGCATATGCCATCACTGTCTGACCAATTTAACATTTTTAATTTGTTTCTATGTTTATGAGTGTTTTGCCTGCATGTTAGAAAATGCCACATGACTGAAATGCTCACAGAGGCCCGAAGAGAGCGTTAGGTCCCCTGAAACTAGAGTTGCAGACAGTCGTGAGCTGCCACGTGGGTGATGGAAATTGAACCTGGGTCCTCTGGAAGAGTAGCAGTTTTCCTAACTGCTTTCCAGCCCCTCCTGTCCTTTAAAATTTGTTTTGTATGTATGGATTTTTTTGCCTACACATATGCATCAGGCATGCCAGCCTGGTGCCCTCAGGCTGGAAGAGGACACTGGTTCTCTTGGAACTGTAAACCATGTCTGTGCTGGGAATCAAACCCAGGTCTTCAGCAAGAGCAGTAAGTGCTCTTAAGCACTGAGTTCCTTCTCCTGAGTTTTCTGCCTTGTGCGCAACCCAGTCCTACTGCTCCGTGTTACACACTTTGCCCTCATTTCCAATAGCAACCACATTTGATAACGTTTCCTCTTGGTCTGGCAGCAGCTCTGTCCTTTCCAGCAGCATCACAGATTCTGGACCAGTTCTGGGCACTTGCTCTTTTCATGTCAAAGAATGAGTGTGGCCGTGCTCAGGAGCCCTCAGTCCTCCCTGTCACCCAAAGGAGCGAGTCTGACTGTTTTAAAATGGGGATCTGGCCCCCACCTAGCCTCTCTCACACGCCTTTCCTGGAACGTCACAGCTTGCTAACGTGAAGAAGACTCCTGTAGTTAAGGTTCTACATTAATCAGTGGTTAAGAGTATGTAATTCTCTTACAGAGGACCCATGTTTCATCCCCAGCATCTGCAGAGTAGCTCACAACTGCTCGTAACTCCAGCTCCAGGGGATATGGCAGTCTCCTGTGGTTTCTGTTGGCTTCTGCCCTCACTCATGCGTAGACTCACAAACACACAAATGGGCACATAACTGAAAATAATGTAAAAATATTTCCAAATTATTTATATACATGCCAAATACCTTTACCTTATCGCCATCCCTTATCTTTCAGTCCAGTGATGATGACGGCCATGACTCAGCCACGGGCTAAGGGGGTCAGGGCTGTTTGCTGCATATATTAGAGAGATGTTATAACAAAATACTAGTGGGAAGTCAAATCATGTCAAAATAGTTGACTCAAAAATTCTCACTTTGCATATATGTTTACTTCCAAGTCTTACTCAAGCTGTTGTATCCAGTCCTAGCCGTTAGCAGTTGCTGTTTCTGCTTCCAGACTCCATCTGCTCATCCCCATCCTCTTCGGGAAGCTCCCTTGGCCTCTTGTGCCACCACGATCGTGCTGCTCAGATCCCCTTAGTCTTTCACTTACGCTTTATTATAACTACCCATTATGTACTAACAGACAGAAACTGCTGGCGTAATTCAGGCTGACCTGAGCTGGCTATGTTTACCTTCTCTTTTATTTTTATTTTTATTTATTTTCAGTTTTGTGAGACAAGGTTTCTCCATGTAGTCCTGGCTGTCCCAAAACTCACTCTGTAGACCAGGCTGGCCTCAAACTCACAGAGATCCACCTGTCTCTGCCTCCCGAGTGCTGGGATTAAAGGAAAGAACACATGAGGCCAGAAGGGTGGAGAGATGGTTCAGAAATTAAGAGCACTTGATACTCTTCTGGAGGACCTAAGTTTGATCCCCAGTGCCCACATGGCACTACTGTACAAAAAGTATATGCCATCACACCTGGTTTAGCTTTTATTCCTTATTTTTATTAGTTCTTTGAGAGTTTCACGTGTTTTGATGACATTCAATTCCCCAACTTTTCCCAGATCCATCCCTTTCCGCTATCCACCTACATCTGTGTTCTCTCTCTCTCTCTCTCTCTCTCTCTCTCTCTCTCTCTGCAGGCCAATTTGTGCAGGCGAGATATTCTTGGATGTGTGGTCTTTTACTGGACAGTGGTCAACTTACCAGGGACTATACGCATAAAGAAAACTGTCCCTCCCTTTCCCAGCAGCTAATAATTGCTAATAGCACCATGGCTCGGTGCTGGGATTTGTTTCAGCTTGGGCTTGCACAGGTTTTGTACATACTGTTGAAAACACTGCATTTTTAATTTGCAGCTGCCCTGTTGCGTGGAGAAGATAATGTTTCCTTGTAGTTATACACCAACTCTTGCTTTTTTACTTTCCCTGAGCCTTGGGAGGAAGGAGTGAGGTATAGATGTTCCATTTAGGGCTGAGGATTCTGCAGTCTCTTGTTCTCTGCACCTTGGTCACTTGTGTGCCTCTGTGTTAATCACTGTATACTACAAGTGGAAGTTTCCCAGAAGAGAGAGTCATTCATTTATGGGTACAATGCTAAGTCATTAGGAGTCAGTTTAATACTTTGCCCCTTTAGCACTATAACATAGTGGGTTCTCCCATAAGACCCACTGTCTAGCCATGGGTTCTTGGCCCTGATAGTGGTGCCCTATGGGTTTCATCTTATAGAGCGGGACGTAAATCTGATCAGAAAGCGGGTGATTTCCTGGCATTCATGTTTTGCTAGGCCAGCCATTATTGTGTAGGGCCCACATCTGGGTAGGACTGGTGCCTACTCTTTTCCTCCATAGTCTGAGATCACCTTTCTAGCACTATGGAAGCCAGCAGTTGGAATAAAGCTTCCAGGTCAGTACCGGGTTGGTTTCTCTACAAGAACCCCAGTATGTGGTCACACTGTCACACTCCAGAGGGTCAGTACTGTGTGCTCTGTTTGCATGTGTGTAAGTGTACCATGTGTGTGCCTGCTGCCCATAGAGGCCGGAAGAGGATATCAGATTCCCTGCAGTGAGTCACAGAGGGCTGTGAGGGTGTGTAACCACTGAGCCATCTCAGCAGGCCTCGTTGCTTCCGCTGTGTGAGGACGCAGTGTTTAGCTTCTCTGGAGGACACACCAAAAAGGTGTCGTTTTGGAAGCAGAGCACTGCCAGTTGCTTGATCTTGGATCCTCCAGCTTACAGACAATGAGAAATAAATTTTATTTTTTAAATTTCATTTTACATTCCATCCACAGTTCTACCCCCACCTCTTCTCCTCCCTCACCTCCCCCCAGTCCACCCCTCATCCACTCCTCCCAACAGGTAAGGGCTCCCATGGGAAGTCAACAAAGTCTGGCACATTAACTTGGGGCAGGACCAAGACACTCCCACTGCGTTAAAGCTGAGCAGGGCGTCACAACACAGGGAATGGACTTCAGAAATTAAAACTTTAAGTTCCCAATAATCTATGAAAGTTTTATATTCACAGTATTAAGTAAAGTACAATTTAAAACCATAAAATGCCATTTTATACTAGTCAGCTTATTGAACTTTTAAACACATAAAACTCATTGTTGATAAGTATTCGAGGAAATGAACATATTTTTGATACTTCTAGCAAGGCAAGTGGGTGCATCTATAGTAAGAAGCAGTCTAACCACGTCTGTGTACAGTTTAAGGAATGTATTCTGTTCCTACACATGGAAGTACAAACCTATAATCTAGCGTTAGGGAAGCTCAAACAGTAGAGTTTGAGGCCAGTCCAGGTTACATCCTTAGCTACACTGCGAAACCTTGTTTCAAAAATAAAACCCAGGGGCTGAGGAGATAGCTCAGCTGGTGAAGTGCTTGCCACACAACATTCGGACTTGAATTCAGATTCCTATCCCACATAAAAGACTGGACGTGGTGGAGGCACAGGCCAGTACACCCGGCACTGGGAAGGGGGAGCACTAGAATCACTCAGACACCCTAACCAACCTGGCCAAACTGGCGAGCTCCAGTTTCGGTGAGAAGCCCTGTCTGAAAAAAAATGAGGTGGAGTCCAATTGAAGGAGGCACCTGATACATCCTCATACACACACGTGTGCACACGCACACTCGAATGCGTATACACACACAGCAGACACACAGGACTTACTACTATACCTAGCAATTCTGCTTTTTAGGGATTTGTTGGTAGAGACCGCTTGTTTGTTTCCCAGCCGTTCAGCCCTGAAATAATCACACAGAAACTATATTATTTGCAATACTGTTTGGCCAATAGTTTAAGCATATTTCTGGCTAACTCTTATATCTTAAATTAACCCATTTCCATTACTTCATATGTTACCACAAGGTTCGTGGTCTACTGGCAAGGTTCCGGCTGGCAGCTCACATCTTTCTTCTCTGGCAGCTACATGGCTTCTCACTGACCCCGCCTACTCTCTCTATATATCTTTTCCTGCCTGGCTATGTTCTGTTAAGCCATTGGCTGAGAGCAGCTTCTTTATTCATTAACCAATAAAAGCAACACATATACAGGAGGACTTCCCACACCAGGGATTTTTCTCAGAAATACTTGAACCTATGCATGGAGTTACTGAAAAGCACATTACAGGATTTATTTTAAAGTTTAAATAAGTCAAGAGATTTATTTTTAAAGTATAATACACTTAGAGAATAAAATGTTATACTGGGATGAAAATGAGAGTAAGCTGTGTATTTTTATGTTAAAGGATAAGGAGGAGAAGAAGGCAGCTCAGCAAATGGCTCAGAGGATAATTAATTTGATGTATAAATATGAAGACTGGGGTTCCAATATTCAGGAACCCAGTAAAACTGGGTGTGGTCTCAAATGTGTAATCCCAGTGGCCTACAGTGAAACAGGAGGCAGAAACAGGAGAATCCTCAGAAACCTGAAGGCAAGCTAACCTGGTGCATATGTCTAACCTGGTATATGCAACTAACCTGGTACATGTAGCTGACCTGGTGTATGGAGCTAACCTGGTACATGCCACTAACCTAATACATGCAGCTAACCTCATATATGGAGCTAATCTGGTACATGCAACTAACCTGGTACATAAAGCTGAAAAGCAACAAAATGATCCTGCCTTAAACAAGTTGGAAGGCATGGACCAGCACCCAAGGACATTTCTTGGCTTCCACATATTCACCTCGGCAGGCATTTATGCCACATGCACAAATCCTGAGTGCACACACACATCATACATTCCAAGAGATTTTAATTTTAAGAAAGCACCTTCCATCCAGTTTGAAAGTGACATACTATGAAGCGACATACAGATGGCCAGTGGGCTCATGAAACACAAATAAAGGTTCCACTTTGCATGTATCTTCTTTGTATGTTTGAGTTAGAGGTTCAACCTAGAGTATCCTAAGCAGGAGATGTTTTCTTCTTTCCTTTTAGTTAATTTTTATGTGTGTGTGTTTGCTAACATGTATGTCTGTGCTCTGTGTTGCAGTGCCCAAAGTGGCCAAAAGAGGTTGTCAGATCTCCTGGAACTGGAGATACAGGTGGTTGTGAGCTACCACGTGGGTGCTGGGAGCTGGCACTGAGCCCTCTGCAAGTGTTCATCACTGGTGCGTCTCCACCCATCAGTCATCCTGGCTGGGAAGAGATGGACTTGCGTTTCCCTGGTGTCGGTAGAGGCAGCAGCTTCTTCGTGAATTTATTGGTGGAGACTCCTCCTCCTTTCCCCTCATCCTTACCTTTCTTTGTCCTTGTTTTGTTTTTGAGATAGGGTTTACTACGTCACCTAGATTGATGTGCTCTTCATGCTTGTAAACCCGGCAGTGCTGGTCCTTAGTGCGAACCACAAGTGGTGCCACCACACCCGGCTGTCTTTCTTCTTTTGACAACTGTCTCATTTGCCTATTGATTGATTGGGTTACCTGCTTTGTGTGTGTGTGTGTGTGTGTGTGTGTGTGTGTGTGTGTGTGTGTGTGTGTTTAAAGTTTCCAGTTCTTATGTATCGGAGAGCTGACAAACATTTCCGCCCATCCAGGAGGCTGTCTTCTACCTGTAGTTGTTTTCTTTGTTACAAGGAACTTCTAAACTTGATGGAGTGTCCTCTATCAATTCTTGTGCTGGTTGTTTTGAAAGCTACTGAAGCTCCATTCACAACCGTGGCTGTCGCCTAAGTCTTGAAGCTGTTCCTCTAGCCTTCCAAAGCCCCAGTTCCTACATTAAAGGCTTTGCTAAGTATTGAATTTGTTTTTGTACAGGGCACGAGGGACCTATTTTCACCTCTTTTGTGTGTGAATATCCAGTTTTCTCAGCATCTTTTGTTAAAGATATTGACCTTTTTCCGATGTATATTTTTTGGCTCCTTTGTCAAAGATTGGAAGCCTGAGTTGGGCACAGCAGGGCACACCCACAACCAGCCCTTGCTGAATAAAGCTGCCCTGGAGAGAGCTGGCTGCTCCTCCCATTCACCCCACCTATCCTGAAGCACCAGAAAAGGTGGAAAAGGTCCCGGGAGGTGCAATGGGTCCCAGAGAACTACCAGGAGAGGATTTGCAAACCCCTCCCCGCCATGCTGCAACTCCAGGAACACTGAGATTGCAGGAAAGAGCTCCAACTCACCCCTCCCCAGTACAGCTCCGTGCAGCCTGCTAGAGTCAGAGAGATCAGAGAACGCCACCTTCAACTCTGTGCAGCTGTGCCAACAGTCCGCTCCACCCATGTTCTTCTAATTTCTTATTTTCAGTTACCTAATTTCCACTCTTGCACAGATGTCTTGGGATGCTTTTGCTTGTGTCTCTATACTGCTCAGTTAGGTTTTAGGAATACTGTGTATGTGTCTTCAACCAGTCTAAATAAGCCATTTTTTTAAATTTGTTTGTTTATTTGTTTGTTTGTTTGGCTTTTTGATACAGGGTTTACAAATCTCTGTGTAACAGCCCTAGTTATCCTGGAACTAGGTCTGTAGATCAGGCTGGCCTCTAACTCACAGAGATCCTCCTGCTTCCGCTTCCTGAGTGCTAGAATTAAAGGTGTGTGCCACCACTGCCTGGCTTCTTTTTCTTTTCTTTTCTTTTTTTTCTTTTCCTTTCTTCCTATTTTTTTTTTTTTTCTGGAGACAGAGTCTCTCTACATAGCTCTGACTGTCCTGGACTAGAACTCACTAAGTAGACCAGACTGACTTTGAATTTACAGAAATTCTCTTGCCTCTGCCTCCCTAGTGCTGGGATTAAAGGTGTGCACCACCATGCCCGGCTTCTTTTTACTTATCACCTTCCACGGCTTTAACAATTTCTAAAATCCCCTTCTAGCTACTTTAGCTACCTCAATTTTTTTCTTTTCAAAATTAATATCCTACTTAATCCTTATCTTTACCCTATATCCCTCCTGCTTTTAATTTTATTAACTTAACTGGGAGCATCCTCCCTATTATAATTAGCTGTTTACCCTCAGCAGTTACTGTGTTACCAACTGGTCAACACCACATTTGTGTAGTGGGAATATCCAGAGCAGGGGTTGCTCTCTCAGGTGACATCTACTCGGGGAATAATACAGAGCTTACAACAGGCACCCAGAGTTCCTGGACTGAGGAATTATCTTCGGTCTACACAACAACCATCCCATGTAAACACAGCAAATGCTTTGGCTGAAATAATACAGCTGATTTTAAAAATGAACCAAGGAAGGAAATAACACCAGATGCATAACTGCCAGCTCAGTAATGTAAGGAACATAAAAACCCAAGACAACACAACTCCTCCAAAAATTACTGCTGTTTTGCTGAACTGACAACATGTAAGTAGTCTAAGTATTTCTGCTTTTACCCATAGGTCACTGCTGCTCTCAACCTTGGCCAGAAGCTTCTCCCTGCAGTGGTCAACAGTTAATGCAGAGACTCAGAACTAGTCAGATTGCTGACTGCTCAGCCCTAAATGGGAACTCTGTATCCATCTACTCAGGGAGATCAAGAAGGCCATGAGATAGATCTACATGGGCTTGAGAACTCACGGTAGCTATGGTTACTGAATAATTTAAAAAAAAGGAAAAGAATTAAAAGGAAAGGAAAGGACACCACTGCTCTTAGGTGGAGGACAAAGTTTATTGTAGATGAAAGGGAGTATGGATAGAGGCAGGGACAGAGAAGGACAGACAGACAGAGTGAGAGAGTGAGCAGTGGCTAGGGAGACTACTCCGCCAGCGGAGAGTCCACCCTGCCTCTGGCTATGCTCTCCCACACATCTATAATAAACTGTTTCCTCCACGACACCTAGGAGCAGTCCTGTCCCTTCCTGGGCTGAGCACTGCCCGGAGCTGCTTCAGTTTTGCTTCCCGTTTCTGCCTTCATCCATCTACCCTGGCTTCCCTTTGTGATGGGTTTCTAAATCAAAGAAGCTCTCTCCTGGCCAAGTTGCTTTGGGTGGTGCTGCTTAATCCCTTCTGTTGAAAGCAATTTAGGAGGAGGTTGACATAGTAACAAAGTATCTTCCATTCAGACCCCTAAAGCTTTGCTGCTGAATTTCACTGAGCATTTAAAGGGAGCATGGAAACAAATCCTCTCAAACTCTTCTAGCAACAGTGAAGAAGAGAGACTAGTTTCAAACTCATTTCACTTATTTTTAAATAATTTTCCTTATTCTTGAGAATTTCATATATATGTATAATGAAATATAATTGAATATATCCAACCTTCATTTCCTTCCTCCAACCCCAGCCCCATATCCCCCAACACACCTTCCCAACTTTATGTCTTTGTTTTTTTTTTTGATAACCCACTAGGTCCATGTGTGCTGCAGGGTGAAGGGAGGGAACCTAGCAGGGCCACACCCTCAGAAAGGAATGAGCCTCCTCCTCCAGCAGTTTCCCAGTAGGGTGGGTCTGAAGGGCCTCTTCCCAGTCTATGCCAGAATTTTGGGTAGCTTGATCTTGTTCAAGTAACCACAGAGGTTGTGAGCTCTTGAGTGTGACGGCTGTGTCCTGTCCAGAGGACAGCATTTCACAGCGTTCCTCCCTCTGGCTTCTACCTTCTTCCTACCTCCTTTTCCATGATTCAAACTCTTTTTATTTTGTTTTCTTTCTTTTTTGTTTCGTTTTGTTTTTCGAGACAGGGTTTCTCTGTGTAGCTTTGGAGCCTGTCCTGGAACTAAGCTCTTGTAGACCAGGCTGGCCTCGAACTCACAGAGATCCGCCTGAGTGCTGGGATTAATGGCGTGTGCCACCGCCAGCCTTATTCAAACTCTTTTTATGGAGCCAACATTACCCTGTCAACAAAGTCAGAATACTAACTAAAGAAAATTATAGGTTAATATCCCTGGTGAGTATAGAGGCATACATCCTCAACAAAATACTAGCAAACTGAATTCCTTAGCACATTAAAAGGGTAATTCACCATGATTAAGTGGAATTTATTCCTGGGATGCAAGCACATACATAAATCAGTATGTACAATATGCCACATTAGCATAATGAGAGACAAAAACCATGTGATCATCTTCCCAGATGCTGAAGGAGTAATAGGAAAAAAAAAATCAGCATCCTTTCATGATGGCATCTCGGTGAATGAATTGTGTAGTTCTCACTGGGAAGGAGCAGGCAGGGACTATCCCAAAGCAAACTTGCAGGAAGGGGAGAGCACGGTGAGAAGCTGTTCTTGGGGCTGGAGAGATGATCCCGTGGATAAGAGCACTGTGTATTCAGAGCACGTGGGTTCAGGTCCCAGCCCCACATGGCGGCTCACAACCATCTGTAACTCCAGATCCAGGGAGTCTGCTGAGGACACCAGTTATGCACATGGTGTCCATGCGTGTGTGAAGGCAAAGGACACATGCACATGGTGCCCATGCATGTGTGAAGGCAAAGGACACATGCACATGGTGCCCATGCGTGTGTGAAGGCAAAGGACACATAAAGTAGATAAATAAATAATATGTAATAAGAAGATTTTGTCTACCTTTTCTCCCTTTGATTTCTCTCAGGACCTCAGTGCTCCCTGCTTCTCCCTTCGCATCTTCTCGCACCCTTTCCACACTAGTTCATCCCAGACTCGAGCTTCTGCAGGGTTCCTCACAGGGTCAGTGTGGGGTGCTGAGTTCCAGGAGCCTGTGCTGCTGTCTTTCTCTTTCCACAAGAGCGATTTAATAAGAACGATCCAGGGGCAGAACCAATCACTAGGATTATTCCTAGGCTCTGGCTCTGCATGGGTTTCCACAGTTATTAAAAGGATCAGTTACTGAATGGAGGCCTTAAGTTGTGCAGTGTTTAAGGAGGCTGATGTGCTGTCATTGATACAATAATTATAAACCCAGGAAGTGAAAGACCCGGATAAATCCAGACCCCTCTAGCAGAAAAAAATAGAGCCAAAAATCTAGGTTAGCCGGTTCAGTGGCTCTGTTCCAGGAACTAGTTGACCATAAAGTTAGATTATACTCTTGAGAATAATCTTGAGAAAAGGGAAGTTAACCCTTTGTGATTATCACTGGTATTTTTGGAATTTTCCAATGATCACTAGTATTTTCAGAATTTTCCTATGATACCCTCCCTACCCCCTTAGGGTTATGGTTTCTTCCCTTAAATACCCCCTCTCCCAGCTACACAGGGTCAAACTCCTCCCCTGCGTGGGATATGAGTCTCGGCCCCAGAGCTCTGGTTCCTGTCAATAAACCTCGTGTGATTGCAGCAAGGATGGTCTCTCGTGAGTTCTTGGGGGGTCGTGTTATCCTGAGACTTGAGTTAGAGTCTCCCCAATCCGGGGGTCTTTAATTTGGGGGCTCGTCCTGGGATTGGTGACCACTTGGAGGTGAGACATTGTCTATGTCTTTGTGTCTTTGTGTTTCCGTGCCGGCTGAATTCAGTTTTGCAGTCACTCGCGTCTCGGGAGGAGACAGAGGGAGTGATCAGCAGATGTGCTAAGAGATCACCAACTGCTGCCCTGGGAGACGTTCCGGGAGGTGAGGAGGGACACCTGAGGGATTCCTGTCTGGTTTTGTTAGCCTTTGTCTGTGTGTCTTCGGTCTCTGTTTTGTCTTACGCACAGGTAGTGTGTTCAGTTCTTTGGTGAGATACTCGGGAGGTATTTCTCAGTTCTGTGAATGGCGTGGTCAGTTCTCTGTAGAGACATGCGTGGATAGTGGTCTCATTTTGATAGCAGGGTGGGTCACACCCTCAAAGCAGCTTGAAGCTGTGTCTTTGGTTTATTTGGCGCCATTGTCCTGTATGTCTGTATAATGTGTGTTGTGCTTTTGTCCTGAATTAGACTGACGCTGATGTATTCAAATCATGACTTCTTTTGACTTTGATATTGTGACCACTTACAAGACTTCAGAGACCACTTATAAGACTTATAAGCATAAGGGTATATTTCATAAAAAAAAGAGTCAGCCTCAGCCCCAAGCACTTGGCTACGGGGCAGCATGCTGGTATGGATGGATGGGCTATTCAGCCTTGCTGTTACAATATATTGAGGCTGCCAGACACAGTTGTAGAAGGCGGATGTACACCAATAGAATTTCAAACACTAAACAAAAAATCTGAGGGTAATCGCTATGGCCTAAAGAGGTTAATAATCTTTTTTCCCCAGTGTTGCATACCACCCTGACCCCCCCATGCTGATGGGTGAGTTCCCTCTGCCTGCCCTGGGAGCTACATGCCTCAAACCTCTGGTCAAAGCTGACCAAGGCTTGGCTCCACAGGTGAAGAACTCTTTCAGAGCCTATGGGTTATAAATATCTGTCATCATTTATAGGGGCTGGTTACAAATTATTGTTGGTTAATGTAAAAAAAAAAACCTATTGTTGGTCTCAAATGTTTCACACTGCTACAGGATTTTATGTGCCATTCTTGTTTAAAATGTAGCCATACATCCCCACTGAGAAAAACCACAAAAAGACTTTGGTAAGAGTTTCTATGTTGTCTAAAAATCAAGAGAGATTTTTCGTATGTTGTCTAAAAAACAAGAGAGATTTTTCGTATGTTGTCTAAAAAGCAAGAGAAATTTTAATATGTTGTCTGAAATGCAAAAAAATGTAAACTATGTTTGTTATGGTTTCTCATACATGCAAATACTAAATGTGATTATTTTGTTAAAAAGTTTGTCTACATAGGTTTTCTTACAAGCATGGAGCTAAGACTTTATCACTAAACTCTGATTACTAAATTTGGGTTAGCAGAAATTCAGATAACTTGTTCTGTGTTTACCCTCAGGATGACTAATTCAGTTTCTTTACAGAGTTTGGAGTTCTAGTCTTGTAAAAGCTACTAACTTACTGTAGACTGTTAAAAAATGCAAGTTAGTCATTCATCTTTAAAGTGTTGGTATGGTAGGTTACAGAAATGGGCCTTATTTAGTTCTCTGAGTATGTTTTCAAGGTCAAACTTAAAGAAGGTAGGGAGTAGCTGACAGTCTATGGCTGAGCTCTCGTGGCAAGTCTCAGAGGGGCCACAAGATGCCCCACTAATTTGGCCAAAGTAAAGGAGGTTCTTCAGGGGCCAGTTGAACCACCATCTGTGTTTTTTGAACATTTTATGGAGGCTTACGGGTATTATACTCCCTTTGACCCAACCTCTGAGGGTCAACAAGCAGTGGTAGCTATGGCCTTCATAGGACAGTCAGCATCAGATATTAAGAAAAAATTACAGCAGTTAGAAGGGTTGCAGGATTATACCTTGCAGGATTTGGTTAAGGAGGCAGAGAAAGTGTTTCATAAGTGAGAGACTGAGGAAGAGAAGTGAGAGAGAGAGAGAGAGGCTGATAGAATTTTGGCTGTAGTGGTAGGAGAGAAAGGGAAGATAGGACCTAGACAGATAGAACCTGGGCAACAGAAGACCAAAGATAAATAAAGACGGACAGAGGCACCCCTTGGACAAAGACCAATGTGCTTATTGCAAAGAAAAAGGACATTGGGCAAGAGAATGCCCAAAGAAGAAAGGAAGGGCCTCTAAGGTACTGGCCCTAGAAGAAGATGATCAGAGGGGACGGGGCTCGAACCCCCTCCTCCGCGCCTAGGGTAATCCTGACTGTGGAGGGGACCCCTATGGATTTTCTAGTGGACACAGGGGCTGAGCACTCTGTGCTGAAACAACCATTGGGGAAGCTAAAGAATATCAGGTTTACTCTAACCGGGCCAGAGGTGATCAAAGCCTTTTGTTGACTGAATGAGTGACCTTTGCTCCCCTTGCTGTCCTCAATCCCGCTACCCTCCTGCCCGAGACTGATGACTCCTCACCTACCCATCATTGCACTGACATTTTGGCAGAAGAAGCTGGTACCCGAAATGATCTGAAGGATCAGCCTTGGCCTGGGAGTCCGAGCTGGTATACGGACGACAGCAGTGTCATGGTTGAAGGTAAGCCGAAGGCAGGGGCAGCAGTGGTGGATGGGAAGCAAGTGATCTGGGCATAGCCTCCCTGAAGGACATCGGCCCAGAAAGCTGAACTCATGGCTTTGATACAAGCTCTACGTATGGCAGAGGGAAAGTCTATCAACATCTACACTGACAGCAGGTATGCTTTTGCCACTGCCCATATACACAGAGCAATATACAGACAAAGAGGACTGTTGACATCTGCAGGAAAAGACATAAAAAAATAAAGAAGAAATTTTGAGCCTCTTCAAGGCCATACATTTGCCAAGGAAGGTCCAGGACACCAAAAAGCTCAAGGTGCTGTGGCTAAAGGAAATCAGATGGCAGACCTAACCGCTAAACAGGCGGCCCAAGGAGCAATGATCCTGGCAGTCAAAGAGCCTAAAGATTATCATGATATCAGTGAAACCGACTTTAGATACACCCCCAAGGACTATCAAGTTATGGGCAAATTAGGGCTGGTAAAGGAAACCTCATATGGGGCAGTAGAGACAGAAGGAAACTAGTCTTCCCACAAGAAGAAGGACACAAGTATGTTACCAACTTACATTACCTGACCCACTTGGGGGCCAAGAAAATAAAAGATGTGGTTAGGTCCTCTGACTATTATGTTATAGGACTCTCTGACTTGGCAGAAAAAGTAGTCAAAAGCTGCAAGGCCTGTGCTATGACTAATGCAGGACACTCTATATATACTCCTGGGAAGAGGCTCAGGGGCGACTGGCCTGGGGCCTACTGGGAGGTAGATTTTACAGAAATTAAGCCAGCCAGATATGGTAACAAGTACTTATTAGTTTTTATAGATACTTTTTCAGGCTGGGTAGAAGCTTTTCCTACCAGGACTGAGATGGTCCTGACAGGGAGTTTATATTGGGGTCTGGTCGAGAGAAATAATTTATGGTCTGGGCTAGCACCAGACCCCGACATTAATGGTGCCCAACGTGGGAATGACCACTGAACCCCGAGAAATGCCAGAGAAGGGACCAGAAGCACATGATGCTGATTCACGAACCCCAAAAAACAAGGAAGAAGTGACCCGACATGAGGAATCAGCAAGAAAAAAATCGGTGGATATGTGAGTATTGAGCGCTCAGATCAGAATTTAAAGAAATGTAGAAAAGCGGGACAAAATTTAAATCAGGAGTAAAAATGTGTAAGAAAAAAGTATTCAATTATATATGTTGGTAGCTAAACGGAGTGAGAGTGGAGCAGAAACAATGGCAGAGTTATTGAGAATCTGTAAGCGTGATAGATGCAGAATTGCAACTTTTGTTTCTTGCTAAATGGGTAGGAAAGGTGAAGGAAAAACGGCTTTTGGCCCAAGAATCACCAGGTTACTGCTGAGATTGAGGTGCCATGCGCACAGCAGCCAGCGAATCTAACCCACCTGCGGGTAAGAGGCAAGCAGGAGCAAGAGTAATCTCACACAGTATATAGAACAGAGGAGATGATTCAGAAATTCTCCTAATTTTATGATTTACAAGTTAAATAAAAAAGATAGTTAAAAATCTGCCCGCCAGAGCTTGGGAAGGCAGTCTAACAGACGGAGAGAGCCTGTGTCCTACCCCCTGCTGTGCAGCACAGCTTCAACTGGAAGAAAAAAGACAGATTTGAAATAAGGTAGCCTCTGAGATGAGCAGGTTAAAATGTTTCTTTTCCATTTCACAATTTTGCTTCTTTGTCAAAAGTCTGCTTTTCGTAGGCATGTGAATTCGTATCCAAGGTGGATTGATTTCAGTACTGTGGTTCTGTAGTGAAGTTTAAAGTCAGAGATTGTGATGCATTCAGAAGTTCCTTGATTGTACAGGATTTTAAGATTGTTTAGGCTATCCTGAGTTTTTGTCTTTTCTCATAAAGTTGAGGATTGTTCTTTGGAAGTCTGTGAAGAATTTTGTTATAATCTTAATGGGCATTTGCATTAAATCTGTAGATTGCTTTCAGTAAGATTGTCGATTTTGCTATGTTGGCACTATCTTCACAAGAGAATAGGAAATCTTTCCATTTTCTGTTGGCTTAAATTTCTTTCTTCAAAGATTTAAAGTTCTTATTATACAGGTTTTTCAATTCGTGTGATTGGAGTTACTCAAGATATTTTATGGTATTTGCGGCTGTCTCATTTATCATGTGTATAAAAGAGATACATTTGGGTTGTTTTCAGATTCTGTGTATGATAAGGAAATTCTGCTGTGAACACAGTTGAGCACGTGTCCTTATGGTATGGTTGAGCATCTTTTGCATATAGGTCCAGAAGGGGTATTGCTGAGTTTTTGAGGTGGTTTGTTGCCTAATTTTCTGAGAATTCGCCATACTAGGATCCAAAGCGGCTCTGCCAGTTTGCACTTCCATCAACAATGGAGGAGTTTTCTCCTTTACCCCACATTCTCTTAAGCATGAGTTGTAAGCAGTATTTTTAATCTGGTCATTTTTACAGGGATAAGATGGAATCTCAGAGGTGTTTGGATTTACATTTCTCCAATGGTTAAGGATGTTATATTTGAGCAATTTTTGAGTGTCTTTCAAAGTCATTTTAAGTTCATCTATTGAGAGTTTTCAGTTTAGGTCTGTAACATATATTTTTATTGGATTATTTGTTCTTTTGATGACTAATTTCTGGAGTTCTTATATTTTTGGAGTGGATTATTGATTACTAAAGATATTTTCCAATTCTATAGGCTGATATTATATCTTGTTGATTATGTCCTTTGCTATACAGAAGCTTCTCAGTTCAAGAGATCTGATTTAATTGTTTCTCTCAATGTCTGTGCCACTGAGGCTGTGCTTGAAATGTACCAATACATTCAAATGTACTCCTAATTTTTCTTCTACGAGGTTCAGTATTGTTGGTTTTATGTTGAGGTCTTTGATTCATTCAGATTTCAGTTTTGTTCATAGAGATGAATATGGATCTGTTTTCATTCTTCTACATGTTGATGTCTAATTAGGCAGGATCATTAGTTAAATATGCTGTCTTTTTCCATTTTACTATCAGCTAGGCAGACTTGCAACTTAAGAGGAGGATAATTTACAAACTTTTAATTAGATATACAATGCTTAAAGCCTTAGTTGTAATATTCTTATGGGAGATATTGAGCTACCAAGTAAAATTCTTAAAGTGAACAATGTGTCAATTTCCAATAAAGAGAGCTTATAGAAGCTGCCAGACAGGTACTCAAGCAGGTAAAGTATAGATCAACAGGTAAAGTATATAATAATCAACAAGTACAGTATATTAATTATTATTCAGCTATAGCAAGTGTGTGTATGAAGTACAAAACTTATTCTACAGCAGTTTTACAAAAAACGAAATCCTTGCCGGGTGGTGGTGGTGCACACCTTTAATCCCAGCACTCGGGAGGCAGAGGCAGGTGGATCTCTGTGAGTTTGAGGCCAGCCTGGTCTACAGAGCTAGTTCCAGGACAGGCTCCAAGCTGCAGAGAAACCCTGCTTATCTAATACAAAAGAGCAGGATGGAATCTAGGAGATAGTTTAGCAGAGAATTGAATATGATCAATGTTTCTTATACTAAGCAATAGATTAACTAATAATTTTAAGATAATGATCCTTAGACAATTGTATTTGCTCAATTCAAAGGCCAGAGTAATGACTTTTCCCAGATGATTGTTGCTGCAATTTGCACAACTGTATTTTGCTAATGTTATAGCTAAAGATCCCTTAAAGGATGTTATGCTAAATTTTGCAAATGGCTCTTCCAATGGAAAAAGTGCAATATGGTAAATAATAAAAAGAAATTGTGGAGCATGATATGGCTCCTTAAAAACAACTTGAGAGGATGAAAGTTGCAGACAGATCTGGAATAATGGCACCAAAGTGACCTTTGCCAAGGAAGGGTGGAAAAGCCCTTGCAATGAATTATGAAAAGACCTGACCTATATATTTGGGGTCAAGGATGTGTTTATGTTCCTTTTTCACAGAAAGAAAATAAAGCTGGATGAGATGACCGCATATACAGTAAAGGAATGGCAGACCTGATGACATCATAGCTGCAAACGCCCCCATAGGAGCTGGAGAAGAGTCCATGGTCCAGTCTTCCCTGCCCACACAGAGAGGAGTGCCTGATCACAGGACCTGCTACCACCACTCTACACTGCAGGGTGCCACGCTGCACTAAGGAACAGATGCTGAGCTGCTTCCAGACACCTGGGACACACACAGACCCAGAGCCCCTGCTGAGATGACCTGACCACAGAGACTACAATTTTCTGCAGTTTGAATCCTGTTTGCTTTGGAGCTGAGGTGCAGACTGAACATTTGACTGTTTTAATCTTTGAGACACAGAACTCATTTTGATTAAAATATTGAACCTGAGAACTAAGACCTAAGCTTTCCCCTCAGGGAAAGAAAGACTCAAAATAATCAATGACTAAAACCCCTCTTCACTTAAGAAGGGGGCAGACTAAGGGTTTAACTGCTGTTCAGAGATTGGAACTGATATTTGATAACAGCAATATCACTGTACTCCTATCCATCAGAAAGGCTTTTCTTGTCTTTTAATTAATGTGGACTTGGGAAAATTGCAATATGTTTAATTGTTGATTCATTTTTGTGGTATTGACCTAATAATGATGATATTTGTAACTGCATATAAGATATTTTTAAAAGTTGGTATTGACCAATAATACTAAAAATCATGGTACTGACCTAAAGATATTTTTAGAAAAGTTGCTATTGACCATCAATACTAAGAATTATGATATTTATCTGTTGTTTGCAATTGTTGAGAAAAGTTTGACACACCCTGTAAATGTTGGGAGTTATTGCATATGTTAAGAATTTCAGGTTTTGTTACAACATAAAAGATTTAAGTGCTGCACTAAACTAGCCGAAGAAGCATTCTCAACTCAGGCAATTCTCTTCTCCTTTAAGTAGGAGACTATAGCCTTTGGGAGCATAATTATTCATAAAGCACTATAATTTATCCTGACAAAAAGGAATGGCTCTGAGACACAGGGCCCAAAAGTATCTCTCTCCACTAACCTCTTTTCTTCACAGAGATCAGCAGTCAATGATGGGTTTGAAGCTTCTTCTCCCCAGATGCCTAAGACAGGAGCTTGTATATGTGAATGCCTGTTCCAAAGACGGGAACATTTGGGTAAATGAAGAGGACTTTGCCCAAGCCAGGCGTAATCTATCTGTCCTGTTGCAGAAGCACAGGTTTTTATTAAAATTAATAAGAGAGAGTGGATTGTAGGCCCATATTTCTATATGGTATAGCAGCCAGGTTCTGAAGCCATAGGTCCCACCTGAGGTGGTCAGGTAGCCCTGCAGACAGGCTGTCACTGCCCTAACAAAAGGTCAGGATGTTGTTGCTCCTTTCTTTGTAATTTGGAGGATGCCTGATAGAGATGTTAATTCAAGCCTATGTGACAACTAGCATACACAGCATACAGGTAGATGCCGATGTGACAAAACACCATTTACCTGGTTACCTAGGAGACAGAATGCTGGTGTATTTCCCATTCAGTTTATGTTTTGGTATGAAAGCTGTTTGGAGAATAAACAAGAGGAATTCTTCAGAATGTGGACTCAGGATTTCATGAGGGACCACTGAGAATCTCCCTCATGATAAAGCCATGTGAGTTGTGTCTTTATTCCTGTGCCTCCACGCCAGCACCAGATCCCGACACAACACCATCAGTCAGGAGGCTTGTGTTTGGGGGATTAATCATGGGCTGGTTCTTACTGAGGTTGTGTGATGAGACTCTTAAGAGCCCTAAGGCTCCTGACACCAGGCACTTGGTTCCCAGTTTAGATAAATGGTGGGCTTGTAGTACAGGCCTGACACCTTGCATGTTGACATTGGTTTTCAATGACACCAAAGATTACTGTGTACTATACAACTGGTACCTAGGGTCTTTTATCATCCAGCTAACATGCTTGAAGATGAGTTTGACAAGCGCCCAACTTGATTTTGACAAGAACCTATTTCTCTGACACTAGCAGTAATCCTGGGCCTGAGGGTAGCTGCCGGTGTTGGGACAGGTACCACTGCCCTAAACCAGGTCCCTCAGTACTTTAATGAATTAAGAATAGCCATGGATGAAGATTTAAGGGCTCTAGTACAATCTGTTTCCAAACTCAAAGAGTCATTGACTTCCCTCTCAGAAGTGGTCTTACATAATAGAGAGGGATTAGATTTGTTATTCTTAAAAGATGGAGGATTATGCGCTGCTCTCAGAGAGGAATGTTGTTTCTATGTGGACCATTCAGGAGTAATTAAAGACTCCATGAGTAAACTTAGAGAAAGGTTAGACAAAAGACAAAGAGACAGAGAAGCACATCAGGGATGGTTTGAGAGCTGGTTTAATAGATCTCCTTGGATGACTACTCTGATATCTTCCCTTAAGGGACCATTCCTAATTTTGCTTCTGCTACTGATTATAGGTCCATGTATATTAAATAGACTAATTACCTTCATTAGAGAAAGAATAAGTGCTGTTCAGATTTTGATGTTATGCCACCAATATAGTGCTTTTCAAGGTCAAGAAGATATTAAAATCTAGTTCTATAATTAGAACTAGGTACTAGAAGAAGTGGGGAGATGAAAGACCCAGATAAGTTCAGACTCCTCTAGCAGAAAAAAAATAGAGCCAAAAATCTAGCAAGAAGAAAAGAGCCAAAAATCTAGGTTAGCCAGTTCAGTGGCTCTGTTCCAGGAACTAGCTGACCATAAAGTTAAATTATAATCTTGAGAATAATCTTGAGAAATGGGGAGTTACTCCCTTGTGATTATCACTGGTATTTTCAGAATTTTCCAATGATCACTAGTATTTTTATGCCCACACACCCATGTATGTATACACCCATGCACACACACCCATGCACGTACACACACCCATGCATGTAAACACACATGTGCGCACACACACACACAAACACGCCCATGCACATACACACACACATACACACAGAAGGAAGCAGGCAATGAGATGAATAAGTAGGCAACACACCAATGGTACAAATCCTAAATAAAATGTTAAGAATAGACTTACTTTACCAAAGTGTTAACAATACGGTGGCAAGCCTAATGACATGGAAATAAAAAAGAAAGCAACAACGTGTAAACTGGAGATGTTTGCAGTTTTAGGCTTATCGTCGAGTCTGAGATCTATTATTATCTGCTTTTACATTATGAGATGTGTAAATCAAAGTTTATTTACTTTTTTTGTTTTTGAAATAGGTCTCACTGTGTAGCCTAGATTGACCATGAATTCACAATCCTCCTGCCTCAGACTCTGGAGTACTGGGATTCTAAACTATAAATCAACTCCAAGTGAATTACGTTGGTAACTTTGTATAAAATCTGGTGTCTACACATTTGGGGGGCTGGTGTGGGAGGTCCTTCTGTATATGTGTTGCTTTTATTGGTTAATGAATAAAGAAGTTGCTTTAGCCTCTGATAGGGCAGAATAGAGTTAGGTGGGGATTGGGGGGGGAGGGGAGGCGTGGACAGAAGGTGGAGTCAGGGAGAAGCCATGTAGCCCTCTGGAGACAGACGCCAGATGGAACCTTGCAGGTAAGCCACAACCACATGGCAATACTCAGATTAACAGAAACAGGTTAACTTAGGATGTAAGAACTAGCCAATAAGAAGCTAGAGCTAATAGGCCAAGCAGAATTGCAAATAATATAGTTTCTGTATGGTTATTTTGTGTCTGGGCAGCCAGGAACCAACAAGTGGCCTCCCCCAACAGGGACAATTTCTGGGCTCTGTTCTATTGATCATTTGCATAAGCTTACATAAATTTACTTTAAAAAGATTTATTTGAGGCAAGCAGATCTCTGTGAGTTCAAAGCAGCCTGGTCTATATAGCTACTTCCAGACCAGCCAGGGCAACATAGACCTTGTCTAAAGAAGAAGAAGTGGAAGAGGATAAAACAAAGGCACGGGCTGCCATGCCTGGCCCTACTGTTCTCACAGTAACATTAACTCAATTCCTGTGGCTTTATAGTAAATTTGGAAAGCATGTAGTGTTAGATCTAAAATTTTATTCCCCATAGTTCCTGGAGATATTCTAGGTCCTTTGATTTTTCCATAGGGGAAAAAGATTTATTTTATGTGTATGAATGTTTTGCTCAAATGTATGTCTGTGTACCACATGTGTGCCTGGTGCCAACAAGACCGGAAGAGGCATCAGATCCCCTGGAATTGTAGTTACAGATGGTTGTGAGCCACCTCGTAGACCCAAACAATCTCTCTACTCCCTAGACAGTCTTTTCATTTGAATGATGAAACCCACTACTTTGTATGTTAACTTAGAAACTTAATTAGAAAGAAGGGGCATTCGGGGAGGTCCTGGGAGGAGTTGGGGAGGGAAAATATGGTCAAAATATGAAATTCTCAAAGAATAAATAAAGACACTTTTAAAAGGAAAGAAATTAAAAAAAAAAAGTCAGCATCAAGTCTGATAAGAACCTGTCATCAAGAGCCTTGCCTGTGTTAACTAATTTAATTCTTGTAGAAGGGTTCTCTTGGTCTTTGTTGCTGTGTTTGTCTTGGTTTGGTTTTTGAGACAGTGTTTCTCTGTGTAGCTGGTCGCCCTGAAATTCACTATGTAGACCTTGGTTGGCCTGGAACTCACAGAGATCTGTCTGCCTCTGTCTCCCAAAAGCTGGGATTAAAGGTGTGCACCACCACACTCAGCTACACAGTTCTCTGTTATTGTTGTTCTTATTCTTCCTGCACAAAAGAGGAAAGTCAGGCCGTGAATGGTGAAAAACTACACTCGTGTAGGAAATAACAGAGCTCAGGTCTGAACCAGGGTGGCCTGGCTTTAGTACCGCACAGGACAGTGACACTAGGTTTCCTTCAATAAAATCTCTGACCAGAACTAAAGGTAAGTCATCACAAACACGGAGGCCAACAGTGAGCTTAACTATAGAGGATGAATTCCAGTTACCATCCAGGTGCGATTTTATTGCGGTCTTTCTGCCTGCATATTACACCATCCTTACCCTCCTGCTGCTGAAGAACGTAGAGCGGTGACGATGGGCAGAGGGGAGCAGAGTGTCGCTTGCATGATTGACAAGGTTACTCTGGAGTGGATGGAGCAGACTATTGCAGAAGCTCGTGGTCCTCACTGACTTGGTCATAATGACACTGGATCAAGGAAAGCCAAGAAACAATAAAATGTCACTCGCTTTCTGAGGGTCCAGCCCAAGAATATCATCCCTGAGTGGGATTCCACTGCACAATTCTTCTCATTTAAAAATAGTCACCTGGGGCCGGAGAGGTGGCTCAGCTGTCAAAGGCTCACATTGCTCTTCAAGAGGACACTAGCTCAGACCCCAGCAACCACATGGCAGCTTACAATCCCCGTGACTCCAGCACCAGGGGATTCAATGCCCTCTTCTGTCCTCCATGGGTACCAGAACTCACAAAGACATGCAGACACATACGGATACATAAATGAAAATAAAAAGGTTATTGTTTTGTTTTTGTTTTTCAAGGTAAGGTTTCCCAGTTTCAAAGTCCTGGCTGTGCTGGAACTCACTGTGTAGACCAGGTTGACCTTGAACTCAGAGATCCACCTACCTCTGTCTCGTGAATGCTGGGATTAAAGTGTGCACCATCACACCTTGCTAAATAAATCTTTTTTGAGAAAATCAGGAGCTTACCACCAACTTGGCCAACCTCAGTTTGATCTCCAGAACCCACACAATGGAAAGAAAGAACCAATTACTGCAAGTTTCCCTCTGACCTCCACTTATACACCAAGGCACGTGCCGTATCTACCATACATAAATACACAAATGTGATACAGATCTATTGGTAGATATAGCTATATAAAACTGCAATCCCTCTGGCTCAGAAAATAACTGGACCAATTCACCCAATTTAACAATAGTCAAATGACTTTTTTTTTACAGTAACTTCTCAAATTGAGAAGCTAACAAATGTTCTAGTTGTATTTCTTCAACCCAAACCACAAATTGTGTAGTAACTGAATCTATGGATAACATGTTGAAATTCAAAAAGGTTAAAATTTAAAAAAAAAAAAAGGCCTCAGATTCAGTAAGTAAGAGAGTCCGACTCCAAAACCCAATCCTGGTGGACATGTGACCTTAGTGCTTAGGAGGCTGAGTCAGGAGGATTGTGATTTTGAGGCTAGCTGAGGAGGCGGCTCAGCGGTGGAGAGGGCTTGCTGTGGCCGAGGACCTACATGGAGGCTTCACCACCATCTGCAACTTCAGTTCCTCTTCCAGCCTCTTCGGGAATCGAGCACACACACACAGAGAAGAAATCTGATACACACACACACACACAAATGCAAAATATTGTACAAAAATGAGGACTTATAGCTCCATTTTGGGGAAAGGTAAAGAACCTGTTGCTCCTTTGAGAACAGTGTAGGCTCTGCTCTGGCCCTGGGTACAGATGCTGGCAACGGCCTGGCGCTGCCCGGTCTGCTGTGTCCAAGAGCAATCTTATAAACCAGAGCGCAGCCGGCATTTGGAACAATCCTGGCACAACACAGCGCTCTGTGCACCTGGCTTCCTCCTCATTAGTTCCATGGTTTCCCCAACTCTCAGGAGTTTTCCCTTCATCTCAGGGACAGTACCCATCCTGCACGCCACATCAGCAAACCCGGGCTATATAAACAGCCAGAGACACTTTAAAAAGTGCTCCTTACTCAATTTTCAGGAGCTATTGGCTTCACACGGGGTTGATTGACATCTGTCCCCTTTCCTTTGTTCTCGCCCTCACTGCCATCTTTGTGGCAGATGCACCATCTGTTCTGTTCTGAGAAAAGCCCAGGCTGGCCCTGAAATGTGTAGGTGAGGTTGACCTTGAACTTCTTCCGCTACCTCCCAATTCAGAAAACTTCTTTTGTTTTGTTTTTCGAACAGGGTTTCTCTGTGTAACAGTCCTAGCTGTCCTGGAACTAGCTCTTGCAGACCAGACTGACCTCGAATTCACAGAGACCCACCTGCCTCTGCCTCCCAAGTGCTGAGATTAAAGGTGTGCACCGACATTGCCCAGCAAGAGCCAACTTTTATGAGGAGGAAACTGTAAAGAAACAGAATTCGCCTTTTCAAGTTAATTAAGAGACTATTTTGTGTGTGTGGTTTTCATTTCATATAAATTTTATTGACTTACATTCATTGTGGCTAGTGACTCATGTAATTTTGATACAAGGTTATCATGTGCTTTGACCACATTCATCCTCCACTCTCCTTTCTCCCCATTTCCCCTCCCTCTATGAACATTCATTTCCCCAGACAACCTTGCTTCTACCTTCATGTCCCCCTCATGTGTGTGCATGTGTGTGTGTGTCTCTGTCTGTGCATGTGTGTGATTTATATATCTACATAAAATCTTGGATCTATGAATGAAAGAAAGCATGTAACATTTGTTTTTCATCATCTGACTTATTTTGCTTAATTTGATGATTTCCAGTTGCATCAGGGTCTCACTGAGTAGCTGAACATGATTCCCCTCCCAAGGGCTAGGATTGAAAGTAGAAGTCACTATGCCCAGCAGCGAATAACCTTAATCTAAAGGACAAAAGTGTCTGTTTCTAATAGGAAAATAAAGTGTTCACAAGTTTCAAACTGTGAGTAAAGTATCAGAACAAAGCCATAATTAATCTTGGCCAGTGAGTCCAAACAGGCAAGAGCAGAAGGTCTTTCTAGAGTCTTAGACTCCATGAAGCCAACAGTTCTGGCGGATAGTCCCAGAAGATCCTGCAGACCAGCAGGCATGCCCACGCTTCACAGGGTGTGCGTGGGAACATCCTCAGGGCAGCACCACCTAGGGTAAAACTCTCTTGACTATCTAAGGACTCGTGAGTCAATATGCTCATTCCACTGATTTCCAGTCCCAAACCTTCCTTAATGCTTCCTTCACATCCTTGTTTCTCAAAGAGTAGATTAAGGGATTCAGCATCGGGATCACCACTGTGTAGATGACAGCAACCGTGCGGTCCTGGGTCAGGGAGTAGCTGGACTTAGGGCGCAGGTACATAAAAAGCGTCGTACCAAAAAAGAAGCAAACAGCAGTGAGGTGGGACGTGCAGGTGGAAAACGCCTTGGACCTGCCTTGGCTTGAGTTCATTTGTAGAATGGTGATGAGGATTAAGAGGTAGGAGATCAAGATGGTGAGCGTGCAGCTCAGAAGGTTGAAACCCGCAAAAATGAAGAGCAAGATCTCACACAGAGAAGTGTCCACGCAGGACAAGGACAGGATGGGTGGCCCATCACAGAAGAAATGAGTGACTGCGTGAGCACCACAGAAGCTCAGACTGAAGATACAGCTTGTATGGATCAGAGAATTGAGAAACCCTGCGCTGTAGGAGCCCACAATCAGAGACGCACAGACGTTCGGAGACATGATGGTCGGGTAGAGCAGAGGGTTACAAACCGCAACGTAGCGGTCGTAGGCCATTGCGGCAATGAGATAGCACTCGCTGGTGGCGAAGCCCGCATAAAAGAACATCTGAGCCATGCAGCCAAAATAAGAGATTACCTTTCTCTTAGCCAAGAAGTTTATCAGGGTCTGGGGGACCACTGTAGACGAGTAGCAGAAATCCAGGAACGAGAGGCTTTTGAGCAGGGAGTACATGGGCGTGTGCAGAGCAACACTCATATGGATTAGAAAGAACATGATCAGGTTGCCCAGCACGGTGATGGCGTACATGGCCAGGAATACCACAAAGAGTAGTTTCTGGAGCTGGGGGTCACTGGTGAGGCCCAAGAGTTCAAACTGCATGTCTTGGCTCAGGTTTGTCCTTTCCATGTTTGTTTAGGGCTCTGGGGTGTAGACAGACTACAGCAGTAAGGCGGAACACCCAGGGCTCTCACAGTTTGCTCCTACTTTAAGGAGATGAGGATCTTTGGAAGAGATCTGGCTTTGTAGACGGGGCTGCCACGGAGAGGACCTTCTCAGCTTGTTCGGCTGGTTGATTAGTAAGCGTTATTTGAGACACAATGGGAAATATAATGACTATATGAAATTAATATTTCTGAGATCATAACAATTTTAAATAATGAGACATTCACTCTTTGACTCCACATTTAGTTTTCTGTCTACATAACTGTGTTCCCTCTTAAGAAAGTCTGGAGTCCCTGATGGCAGGGAGCTCATAGCCTACGAGCAACACATTCTGTGTAAGCACAGAGTGAGCAGGGGCTTCATGGCTGACGGTGTGTCCCCTGTGGGATGACTTAACTCTGCATTTCAGTTTTCTCATCTGTAGAGTGAGAACAGCAGTTATCTCAAAATATTGTAAAAACTGAGTGAACAAAACGAAAATCACTTGAACACAGACCAGCACACTAAGGGAATTCAAGGGATGCTTGCAATGGCTGTTCTCACAGGGGAGACAGACCTCCCCCTGCGGATGCAGCATAGCTCGGTTCTAGTTACCATGGTTCCCTAAAGATGGTGGTGACTGAGGCTATGGAGAGATGGAGGTGGTATAATGAGCAAATTGACATTGTGGATGAGGGGTCATCCAACAAGCGAAAACTCCCAGCCCTCTTTATGAAGGTACCCATCATTTCCTGTAAACAAAATCACCCTGAATTCAGGGGCTATTGGCAGACAAGGATCAGGCCCCCCGTAAGGCTGAAGTCTGTGAAAATATCTTCCCTACTTGGAGGGTGCGTCCTGGAAACATCTCCCGCTCCTGCTCCGGTGGGTCCTATGCTGTCACATTCCAGAACAGCGGCTACATTATGGTGAACTCCAGCCCTGCAGAATGTGGGGTTCTAGAGCTGCTGCAGAGTGCAGGGTTCTAGAGCTGCTGCAGAGTGTGGGGTTCTAGAGCTGCTGCAGAGTGTGGGGTTCTAGAGCTGCTGCAGAGTGTGGGGTTCTAGAGCTGCTCATGGCGTCAGCACCACCGGGGTCAAAGTCAACTTAACTCAAAGGCAAATTGCAGGACTTCAGAGAAATAACCGTGAAACTCCGTGGTGGAAATAACTTACGAGAACTTCAAGAAAGTCAGGAGCTGATCATTAAGAGTAGAGTAGAACGTCTCGAAATCCAACTTAGCATCTTCTTCCCTCATTCTCTGATTAGAAAAATAGACAGAACCAGAAAAAAAAACAACAGAAAACTAGAGCTGTGCCCAGTGACTGGACTGGGCGGATGAAGGGGACCCTCCAATGGGGCAGGTTGTCTCTCCCTCTCCCCTTTCATTGCTTATCACTCTTCTCCAATCTGCAATAAATTAAAAATCCTCCAGAATACTAGGAATTGGTTAAAAATGGATTATAGAAAAGTTGGTATCTGGTATGCTTTGAAATAACTGTTCTGTGGACTGCAGTTTGTACATCAGAGGAAGAAAATTTGGAGTAAGCTTTAGTTTTAAAAGATGGCGGAGGGGCTGGAGAGACAGCTCAGTAGTCAAGGGCACTAGCTGTTCTTCCAGAGGACCCAGGTGCCATTCCCAGAACACACGTGGTGGCTCAAAACTGTAACTACTTGTTACAGTGCCTTCCCTGGGCATAAAAGTGGTACATAGAAATATACACAGGCAAAACATCCATACACATAAAATAAAAACATAAAAATAAAAGATTAGTAGGTGGAGGAGTTGAAAGGAACCTTATTTATACTCGATTCCTACACTCCCCCGCCCCCGCTGGGACAAAACAGGGAAGAAAAATATGAAGGGCACCAGGCAGCAGCACAGCCAGCGACACTAAGCAATAGTGATTCCCACAGTGTTTAAGCAGAGTTTCACCCAAAGCCTTACCGCGTGTGCAGATCCCAGGTTTCCACTGCAGTAATCTGATCCAATAGATCTACATAGATCTACAGATGAGCCAAGAATGCCAATGGTTTCACAGCGGGTGACCTCTGAACCATAGGGTGTTTCCACGAGGACACGGACCTTCTTGAGCCACATATCCTTCCGAGCTTGCTAGAATTCTGTCCTGGATATCAGTAGGGTAGTTGTCCTGGATGGTCTCCTCCCTCCAGAAGCTTTGCTGGTAGGTAACGATTCCCAGACATCTGGTCATCAAATGCCAACTGAGATTGTCTGGAAGCTGGTGACCTGATGGTACTAGCTTTGCTCTGCAGCTCTGAGCACAAGCCTTCAGTGAGAGAGCAGTGAAGACAAAGGCAGGTGTGTCTGTTGACTAAATCTAGGGTAAGGAATGAGGCAGCCCCTTCTCTGTGAACCCCTCACCCCCAGTCTTTTGGGCCAAGAGACTCCCTAGGACCATTTTTCCCTTTGGGCAGCTCACAACTAGGGAGAAAGTGTTCATGGTGGGATTTTAGGAGGCAGGTGAGGAAGGGAGAATAATTGGCCCCACAAAGACCCATTAAAGTGTTTGTGACATTGTTATCTCCAAGAGTCTCTGCCCCTGAGGAGTCAAGAGACAGAGAAATTGGGGATAGGGGAACGAACCCCACCAGATCCCTGACAACTTACAGATCATCACCCCAAAGAAACGCTTTACCTTAACTGTAAACTTAGCTGTGTTTACTCTGTACCAGCAAAATAGGCTCTCCTCACATGCCAGTTAACCAGCATGTGTCTGTGCTTTAAACTAGATAAGAACAAAAACATCTGTCCTTCAAGGCCGTGTTAACAGGACAAATTAGAGGTAGGTTACTCAGTTTCCAAGTAAATACTTGGGAATTTTCTAGGAACCTTTGAGTATTGGTCCCTAATTTAAAAGTGTCCATTCTGGGGAATTTTACATGGCATGAATGTTCCTGGTTTCATTGAGTAAAATACAGCGTGTGTTGGTGACTGTCCCACATCCTTCTGAAAAGCGTGTAGTCTCATTCGTTGTGGTGGTGCTCCACAAATATCAACTAGGTCAAGTTGGTTGGTAGCATTGTTGAAGCAAAATATAGCCACTCAGTTCTCACACCCCTTCTTCTCTTGGTCATTGAAAGTTAGTTAGTATATTGAAATTCCTATAATAATGGATGTTTTCTTTGACACAGAACCTCACTGTGTAGCCCTGGTTGACCCAGAACATATTATGTAGACCAGGCTGGTCTCACACTCATAGATAACAGCTTGAGCTGGGCAGTGGGGGTGTACGCCTTTAATCCCAGCACTCAGGGAGGCAGAGGCAGGTGGATCTCTGTGAGTTCGAGGCCAGCCTGGTCTACAGAGTTCCAGGACAGCCAGAGATACACAGAGAAACCCTGTCTCATAAAAACGAGAGACGGGGGAGGGAAAGAGAGAGGACAGCTTGATTTTATCTCCTAAATGTTAGGGTTAAAGTCATGTGCCACCATCGTGACAATCATGTATTCATTTCAGTTTTTGTCTACTGTCTTCTGAAATCTCATTACTAAGTTCCTATTTAAGATTGTTCTTCCTTCTTGATAGACTAAGAACTCTAGACCAAAAAGTGTCTGGTGGGGCTACAGAGATAGCTCAGAGGTTAGAAACGCATGCTTCTCTTGCAGAAGACCCAAGCAACTCCAGCTCCAGGGACCTGATGCCTCTGGTCTCCAAGGATGCCCACACTCATATTCACATAAATATAAATAATTAAAATAAAATATATCTTTAAAAAAGTGCTTGCTGATTTTTTGTTTGTTTGGTTTTGTTTGTTTTTTCAAGATAGCGTTTCTCTGTGTAGCCCTAGCTATCCTAGAACTCACTTGTAAACCAGGCTGGCCTCAAGCTCAGAGGTCCACCTGCCTCTGACTCTCAAGTGCTGAATTAAAGGTGTGTGCCACCACTGTCCATCACATAGCTGCAGTCATAAATTATGTACTCTTCCATGCCTTGGTGCAGAACAATGCATTTGTATCCTTTGCTGAAAGCAACAAATACAGAACTTGAAAGCAACTTTCTAAATCTACCGTAAGGGTTAAAGGCATCTTTTTATTGCTTGGGAAACAATGTTTGTTATCTGGTCATTTGGGGTCAATTGGAGCCAGGAACTCAATCCCTTGTAAAACTATGTTATAGATTTCTATAAGGCATCTCATTCATTCCCCATGTTATGTTTTCTGTGCTGTTCAATAAATACAGAACAAAGCCTTCTATGAGGGGCAGGCAGTCACAACACTCACAGACATACACAGCTCATACAGAAACACACAATCACACGGTTATGCAACAGACAGGACAGAAGACACAGGGAGCATGAAGTACAGAATTTAAATCTATACGCACTCTTAAACTACTCTCGGGGAAATGTTTTTATTTCTTAATGTGTCAATGATACATTGTTGGTGACTCAGAGTCAATCACTAGTGTGAATAATCCACACAAGTTCTTGTTATATGAGGTTTTTTTCCTGCACATACATCCGTGTACCACATGTGTGCCTGGTGCCTGAGGAGACCAGAAGAAGGCATCAGGTCCCCTAGAGCTGGAATTACAGGTAGTTGTGAACAACCAAGTGGGTGCTGGGAATTGAACTGGGTTTTCTAGACGGGCATAGTGGTCTTAACTATTGATCTATCCCCCAAACAGTTGGTTCCCACTTGGCCTGAGTTTGTGGTCGCACTGTCCTTTCATGTTTAACCCTCTGCTCCTCCTTTTTCTTCTTTTCCATTATTGTTATATTTTATATTCTTTTCTGACTTTGTGTCTGTAGTTGTTTTGTTACTTTATTTGGGGTTTAGAATGTATGTCTATTCCCTCATTGTCCGACTTCAATGGCACGTGCCTAGGGTTCTCCCAGCCCTAGACTTTTGCCTCTGTTTCCATTCTACAGAGTTGTTACACATGTATCTTTCTCTGTGCCCTATGTCCCAAAAGACAATGCTATAATTTCTAAACTATTGTTTAAATCAGTACAAATTAAAGTGATTCAAAAACTAGAAGAATAATATTTTATGACTACCTATGTCGTTATTGTCTCAGTACTTTTATTTATTTTTTTTAATATTTTTATGGTTTATTAACTTTATTTTTTATGTGCATTGGTGTGAAGGTATCAGATCCCTGCAACTGGATCTTCAGACAGTTGTGAGCTGCCATGTGGGTGCTGGGAATTGAACCCGGGTCCTCTGGAAGAGCAGTCAGTGCTCTTAACCACTGAGCCATCTCTCCAGCCCCTGTCTCAGTACTTTTAATTCCTTCACTGTTTTCCTTCTATCTGAATGACAGACATTCTTTAACATTTGTTACAGTGGCAATTTACTAGTAGTGAATTATTTCCATACTGAGGGTCTGAAAACATTGTTTTATATTTTTCAAAGGTAGCTTTCCCTGTGCAGAGTATCCACTGTCTTCTTGATGCCACTTACTCCCTGTGAAAAGTCAGCTGTTGTCTTTGGCTCTCCGTGCGGACATTACATTTTATCTAGCTGTTTTACCACTTGTTTTGAATAGTGTGATTGCAGTATGACCTCTGTGGATTTCTTCATGTTTCTCAAATTGGGATTTCTTGTATTTATTAAATCCATGGGTATATTATTTTAGTCCATTTTGAAACCCTTAAGTTACTCCTTATTTAAACACACTCTGATGCTCCATTTAGTGCATCCACTTGTTTAATTCCCTCTGGGTTTCTCTTCAGGTATATTTTATTGCTATGTGTCCAAGCTCACTGATCTTTTCTTATGCAGTATCTAGTTTTTACTTTTGGTTCTTCAAGACAGGGTTTATTTGTGTAGTGAACTTTCTGTCCCACCTGGTTCGGCAGCTGTTCAATCCCAGAAAGCCACACCCTAACTTGGTCCCACCTCTTGAAGATAATTGGGTTAACAAAGCTTCCCCATCCTCTTACAACTGAAATTAACCCTTAATTCTTGTGGCTTTTCTCAGTGAGGCGTTCTCATCTTGCTTCCTCTGCGTCTGGCTGGTGACTGCATCTCTGCCTTTCCTCTTCCAAGAATTCTCCTACTCTGGTTGCCCTGCCTGTACTTCCTGCCTGGCTCCTGGCCAATCAACATTTTATTAATCAACACAAGTGACAAATCTTCACAGTGAAACATCGTCCCACAGCAGTAGAGCCTTGACTGTCCTAGAACTAGCTCTACAGACCAGACTGGCCTCAAACTCACAGAGATCTGCCTGCCTCTGCCTCCCGAGTGCTGGGATTAAAGGCGTGCGACACCACCACCTGGCTCTGCTATTGCATTTTTGTATTTACTGAATACAGCTATTTTCATGTGCTTCTTAGCTAACTCCAGCATGTCAGTTCCGGCTTGCCTTTCTGCTTCCCTCCTCTTTATGGGTCATAGTTTTCTGTCTGTTTACATGCCTAATAATCTGTTGAGATACCAGATATTATCCAATGGATCTGGCAGGGCTTGGATATTTTTGTTTCTTCTTTCCTGGGTGTACTGAGAGTTCATTGGCAAGAGTCTTGCCTTCTTGAGTCTTTCACAGTTTTTTAGACACAGCAATCCTCAAACCAAGGGTAAGCATTCACCATGATTGAAGAAAACTTCCTAACCTACTTCCCTCTGAGTCACAGTAGTGATGACTGCCACTATTCTGGTCTCTCTGTGAGCACTAAACCTTCTTTCTGGTTTTTGTTTGTCTTACAAAATTAATAGCCATATATATGACTATAATCACAGAATGTATATGACTATATGAATATATATGACTATAACTCACAGAATGCGCTGAAAAACCACTTCCTGTTCTTTGGTTCCATCTCAGAAGTCCCACTGTGCACCAGGAGGGGGACCCCACTTCAAAGACAGGGTTTCAACCAGCAGAGAGGAGCCATCTACCAAGTGTCAGCTCTGTCTAGTGCACTTCCTGGTCCCACTGGTGGGTGGGTCTCCGAGAACGCCTTGGTGGTGTTGCTCCCTGAGCACTGACAGCAGCCAGGGGAGAGGAAAGAGGCAGCATTTTAGGTAATTAGAAAAATAAAGTCTTCAGTCCACACCAGACAACTCCACAGCTGAGACAGCAGGCTGGAAAATGTTTTTCCAAGACCTAGTGTGTATTTTCATCAACAGAGCACACCGTGCTTAAAAGGTTTTCTATATAAGTGTACAAATAGACTTAAGCAAACCCTCCTATTTCCCCAAAATGGCCTCAATTGCCAAAAATAAAGCAAAGAAACAGAATCAGTAGCCCTCTTAGAATTCTAACAGAATGGGAAGACCTTTATCTACATTAAAGTGTGATGAAGGCACGCCCAAGGGTGAAGGGATGACCCAAACTCAGCAAAGAGCTGATTTTCCTTGTGGCTAATCAAATCATCACAAGCTGATTGCCAACAAAGGAAAGAGCTTCGTGTAAAACCAGATGATCCGTAGTTACCATAGAAACACAACTTGGCAACATGGAGTCCACGATACTGTGTGTTTGAAAACACACACACTGGCAGTACAAACTGGATGCAAATCAGAAATTCATGAGGCTATAAGCCATTATCCAAGGACACCAAGGGTTCACAATCTGAGCTGTATTAGCTGTGTCAGTGAAATGTAAGCAGGACACTCAAATATGAGAAAACAACATGACATGTTTGTGACATGTGAACAACATGCAATTATCGCTAACTTTCAGGTAAAGTCTTCAGAATGTTCCAGGAAAAGGGTTTATAGCACTAAATGGTTCATATCATCCCCGTATTTTGGTCTTTTGACCGGATCATAAAATGACATTTGTTGAAAGCTAAAAATTGAGAATAAATACAGATCATAGGAAGTAGCCAAATGTAGAGCCCAGTCATGCAAGCTCAGTAGGGCCTGAGTTTCAGATTAGACTACCCAGGCACCACCCAGGAACAGACTATCCACCCCCTTTCACTAGGACAGCCCTAGACAAATGTCAGCCAATCCTTCACCCCAACCTCTGCTATGATAAAAACCCCACCCCAACTGAGCTAGGTGCTCTGATCATGCCAATGTGTTGGACACACAGAATCTGAGTTTGAACTTGAATAAAGGCTCTTTGCTTTACATACAGGACTTAGTCTCCTTGCTGGTTTCATAACACCAAGCTGTAACTGCTCCATTTTTCTTCAAAGTCACCTTATCAGAATCCTGGAGACATAGGAAGAAGTGGTGTCTACCAGAGCAGCACACTGCTGTTCCGTGGCAGGGAGACACCCAAGCACCCACCTCCCCTCTGTTGTCATAAATGTGGGGTGACCCAAGGCTATGTGGGTCCCTTGGCGGATAGGAGACAGATATGCCATGCAGAGATAGCTTGGGTATGGAGTTTATTTAATGGGTAAGGGGATTATGGAGGAATAAGGTAAACAGAGAAATGGGGGAGGGAGGCAGCAGTCACCTCTTCAAGGACAGAGAGGGAAAGTGCAGGTTGAAGAGGAGGCAGAGATCCCCTTGGCTTGGCCTGGGAAGAGGGAGATTGGAAATGGGCAGGGCTTGTCTCTTAAAGGGACAGGGTACCCAGGTGACCGGCCGGGGCAGCAGATTACAACATTCCCGCCTTTCTCTTCCATTACAACACTCTCTAGCTCAGGTTTCTTCCAGCTCGGGGAATGGTGGTGGTGGTCCTGAGAGAGGTGTTCAGAGTGTTTGGGTTTTCAGAGTGTTTGGTGTTCAGAGTGTTTGGCTTCAGCCCGGACCCTGGCATCCATATATCCAAAGAGTCTGGAATGCTTGGGTAGAAGTTGCATCCCAAGTCCCCTCTCCTGGGTGTTGCCTCGGTCCAGACTCTACCTCAGAGAAAGCCTGCCAAATAAGGACCCCTCCACAGAGATGCTCAAGACCACTCCCACAGGGTATTTAAACTGCCCCCCAGAGAACAAACACATGATTTTCCCATCTTCCAGGGTCCTGGAAGGTCACCCGGGGGCATTGATATCCATTAAAACCTGGGCTCTTTCTAATTCGGTTTGATTTGATCTGATTTGGATTATTGCATCGGCGGAGAGGTTTATTGGGGCACAAAAGTTTTTTTTACAGAGGATTCAAAATCCTGTGCTGTAGACCAGCAATGACACACTGAGGAGAGAGAGCACTTGCTGCCAAGCCTGGGACCTGAAGTGACTCCCCAGGGCGCACGTTGTGTGGCAGGAGACAATTGACTCTTCACATATGGGTGTGGCACTCAGAAAACACACTAAATAAATAAATGCAAGAAAAAAAATGAAACATGGTGATACTGAGACCCAGCAGTGACTCTGGCAGCAGAACGGACATGGAATTCTGGGTACTGCCGCTCCAGTACTGGGTACGGCCTTTGCTGGAGAACAAGACGATTTCCCATCCCTTTCACACGATGGACTCAGCACACAGATCTTTGGCCACATTGGACCTGTTTGCATGACGACCTTGAGCTTTATAAACTGCCTTGCTGGGGGTTGGGGAGGCCTAGGCAGGTATATAAAGTTCCCTGGGAACAGTGTTCACACAGCAGGACAGTCTATTACAGGACAGTGTAGACAGTCTATTACAGGACAGTATAGACAGTCTATTACAGGACAGTATAGACAGTCTATTACAGGACAGTGTAGACAGTCTATTACAGGACAGTATAGACAGTCTATTACAGGACAGTATAGACAGTCTAT